>JACEFO010001990.1:0-65669 GCA_015342445.1 Digitaria exilis | reverse complement strand
TGAAGGCTTTTGGCTGGTGTTTTTGTTTGCCAAAAAGCAACTAAAGGTAGATCCTTGCTTTCAAGTTTTAGCATCATATTCTAGTACATTTAACCATTCTAGATTAGCATCCTCTCTAAGCATACAAGTGGTGCAATACAAATTAATTCATAGAACAAGTTTATAAATCTCAAAGTTTCACTTGTTACTCAATGTAGCCAGGCGGTCAAGCAGTCTCTTTAACCGCGAGAAGCGGACAGTTCGAACCGAATTTTGCTACCTGGCCAGGGAAACCCAACATACACGGATACTCTACTTGCTATAAAAGGCACAAGCATTTCCCAACCTTTCCCATCGATCCACAATTCGGAACCGGGTCCACTTCCTTAGGATAAAGGTTTACTGCTTCACTCACAGCATCACGCATATATCCACAAGTGTACGGCAGGGGAAAACAAAGTTTCCAAGGAGAGATGGCTATCGGCCCTAGCTGCTTCAATCTGGTACCCGGGCTTACCGGCTCCCATATACCGGCATGCATGTGGTACGTTCAAAAACTTGACACACTCTACCACACATTTCGACCTTAATCAATTATCATACACGGACGGGAGATCTACATCTATCATCCCGCCCGTCAATCCTTATGATTCCAACATAAGAAAAGACAAGCAATTCCTATGTCTCGCGAGTGACAGGAAATCACTCGACTTGTAACGGACCTAAAGCAATGCCCTATCGATCCTTTCATGCTAGTATTGCAAGTCATAGGTACTAGGAATGTGCAGCTAAGGTATTCAATCAACTCCTTGAACGTAAATGCACAAACATAGAGAATTCAAAGTGCATAATTTGGTAAAGTTAGGTTATGCTCCGGGGCTTGCCTTCCTGCTCGGATTGAGGGTTAGCTTCCGGGTTGTTCACGTCTGCACCGGCACCGGGCTCCGGGACTCCTTCCTCGACTGCGGGGATGAGGGTGTAGTCGCCGTCTGGAATAGCGCCTTCTACATGATATGCACAGTTTAAGGCGGCTGCCTTTAGATGCTAAGACTAGGGCCTTGAAGGCCATATTCACCTAGACATACTTAGATATTTTTATTTTCTTCACAAAGCATGGTGCATGTGTGGAAAGTTTTTATTGAATTCGATGGTGATTGTGTACATATATAAAAGAATTTTATTTATTTCTTCACAAAGTTGGATGCTATTCTGGAATCTCAGATTCTATCCATTATATTCTAACTAATTAATCATAAAGGTTTATTCATTTATATAATTCAATTTCCAACTAGTTTCCTTCCTATTTTTGTTTCCCCATTTCTGTTCACCATTTTTAGCTATAAACTTTATGACAGCTACTGGAGCATAAGAGCTAAGCTCACTCCAAAATTTAGCTAATTTCGAGCTACACATAATTTATTAAAAATCTAACAAGTTGCTGCCAGCAGAATTGAATTTAATTCATAGAAAATTGAAAATTCAACCATTTCAGGAGATCTTCCTACCAAAGCTAAGCATAAGTATGAGGAGGGCTCTGGCCAAGTGATGGCTCAAAATAACCCTTGGGTAGCCCTCAATATTTTCCTATCCAAAAACACATATTAATTATTTGCCAATCTAAACAGAGCAAAAATTAAGTTTTTTTATTTTTAATATGTGTGCTTAACAAGTTTTTAGTTCTCAGGAGCAAAATGGTGATTTTTCACTGCACCTATTATTTTTAATGAATTCTTCACTGCAAAAAGATAGGAAATGCATTAAATTCATAACTGGAGCTACACACCATATTTTTGGGTCCCCTTTGGACACAAGCTGTCCAAAGCCACTATACACAACATATCCAAAGCTCAACCCCAGCGGAGCTCTAGATTTGAAATGGTGCACAACTTTAGGTTTTCATAGTTTGATTTTTAATTCAAAAACAGTTCATCAAAAGCATACATATGTCTAATAGAGATTGTAGTTTAGGTTCTCACGATTCCAGAGAGTATTTTTGCATATTTTTCTGATTTTTCTACGATTTTTAATCGATTTTACAAGTTTCGGGAAAAAACAAATCTAGGGTTAAGAATCTATTTTCACCGAGAACCCTAGAACTTTCAAAACTTCGCGAACAGGTCCTGCACTTTTGCACGAAGGACCCTGGACAAAGGAAGAAGACGAAGAAAGGTCCCTGGGACCTCGCCGGAGTTGCGCCGGGCAACCCACGGCGAACTGGGCTCGGGAAAGTGGGGGGAAAAGATCCTAGGCTCACCACGAGTCGTTTGAGGACGGTTTGGAGACCGGGGGTTGTCGGAGTTGCGCCGGCGACGAGGAGGTGGCGGCGCGGCCGCTGCGGGGTCTATGCCGGCGAGCTCGGGGTCGCTCGTGGAGGGCTGAGGGGTCCGTGAGCTTCAGCAGGGCTTGGGGAAGCTGTTGGCGTGCTCGAGGAAGCTCGGGGATGGCTCGGGGTAGGGTCTCGACGGTGAGGTGGTTCGCCGGCCGGAAAACTCGATTTGGGGGAAATCGAAAATTCGAGCCGGGGAACGGGCAATGTGTTGGGGAAAGTTGGGGGAAATGGAGCTAGGGATGTGAGCTAGCTCTGTGCGGAGTGGATTTGGGAATGGTGGAGTGTGCGCGAGGAATTTCGCGAAGAACACGGGTTCGGTTTGCGCGTCGCGAGGAGGAAGAAGGAGGGGGAGAGCGCGAGGGGCTTCACTGGTGGTTCGAGCGAGTGAGTGGAGTGAGTGGGAGGCTCGGTGGAGTGCTCAAGCACGTGAGGGTGGCTCAGCATTGCCTCGGGAGCGTGCGAGCGCGTTAACTCCCGACGCGACCCGCCATGGCCGCACAGTGAGCTCGAACCGAGCGCGAACGGCGCTGCAGGCGAGGGAGATCGCTGCGTGCTGCTGTGGGATCGTGCACAGTGCGTGTTGGCGCGTAGTGGGAGAAGAATCGCGCTCTGCAGAGCGCCAGCGCAGCGCGCTCGCGCGTGCGCGACCGCGGCGCGCGAGACCGCCATGATGGCGTCCGCGGCGCGAGGAGGAGCGAGGCGACGGCGGCGAGTTGACGGCTCGGGGATGGACGGACAAACACTAGACGACGTGCGCCACCCTCCGCCGCGCCTTGGCCGCGTCAGCGCCGCCTGAGCCGCACGCCGGCCGCGTGGCGGCCGAGCTCTGGCCGGCGCGGCGCGCGCCAGGGGCACTGTTCCCGGCCCGTGGAGCTCCGAGTTTGAATTCAAATTTTCTCCAAAAATTTGAACTGAACTTGAAAAAGTGTCAAAATAAAAGTTGTAGATTGGAAGATGGGACACAACTTTCTTTTTGGGATGAACTTGAAATTCGAAGTTTTTCAAGCTCAAATAACCCAAAAACGAAAAGGTGCCCATAACGGTAATTTGAGTTTTTGAGGGACTAAACTGCAAAATTTTCTAAAATTCCAAACAGTGACTAGGGTTTATTTGTGATGCCAAACAACTTTTATTTTGGGAGATTTTCAAGTTTAGTACAAAAATCTTGAGTTTTCGGTTGGGTACCAAAAAGCCCCTGTTTTGTATTAAAATTTGAATTTTGGTGAATTTTTGAAGGATTTTTGAATTTCAACCTTAAATCCCTGTTGCATTGATCTTAGTTGCACTTTTTAACCATTTTGACATTAGAGATGTCACAGCCTACCCCCCTTAAAAGGAATCTCGCCCCGAGATTCAATTGAACTTAGGAATAACAAGGGGGAATAGAAATACCTCGGCTTAGGAAAGTAGGTCGGGGAAATTCTTCCTAAGGTAGTCCTCGGTTTCCCACGTGGCTTCATCTTCGGAGTGATGACTCCACTGAATTTTGTACATTTTAATTCCCTTCCTTCGTGTTTGTCGCTCTTTCTCGTCAAGAATTTTGACAGGATGCTCATCGTAAGAGAGATCCGGTTCAACCGAGAGTTCCTCTTGTTCAACAACTTCGGTTGGAACACGAAGACACCTCTTGAGTTGAGAAACATGAAACACATTGTGTACCGCTGAAAGTTTCTCGGGAAGCTTCACTTGATAGGCTACCGGCCCACATTGCTGAGTGATTTCATACGGGCCGATATAGCGAGGTGCAAGTTTGCCTTTGAGTCCAAACCTTTGCACACCCTTGGTCGGGGAGACCTTAAGATACACGTGGTCGCCAACTTCAAACTGAAGTGGCTTCCGCCGCTGATCAAAGTAACTCTTTTGTCGTGACTGGGCGGTCTTTAAATTTTCCCGAATGATCCTAACCTTTTCTTCTGCTTCCTCCACAAGGTCAGGGCCATAAGTATATCTCTCGCCTGCCTGGGACCAACACAACGGGGTCCGACATCTTCTACCATATAGGGCTTTGAAAGGTGCCATTCTAAGACTTGTCTGGTAGCTGTTATTATAGGAGAATTCGGCCAGAGATAAACATTTCTCCCAATTCTTCCCATAATGAATAACACAAGCTCGAAGCATATCCTCAAGTATTTGATTTACCCTTTCCGTCTGCCCATCGGTCTGAGGGTGATATGCCGAACTACGGATCAGTTTGGTGCCTAGGGACATTTGCAATTGCTCCCAAAAGCGTGCTACGAACAGAGCACCACGATCTGAAATTATCGTCTTGGGTACCCCGTGTAGACAAACGATCCGCTCCAAATAAATCTCCGCGTATTTCTTAGCAGTATAAGTGGCATTGACTGGAATAAAATGCGCGGTCTTAGTAAGGCGATCCACAATTACCCAAATAGAATCGTGGCCCTGAGGGGTCCTGGGAAGTCCAACAATAAAATCCATACTGACATCTTCCCACTTCCATGAGGGAATAGGTAGAGGTTGAAGCGTGCCTGCTACCTTCAAGTGGCTGGCCTTAACCCGCTGGCATGTGTCACATTCCGACACGTATGTGGCAATTTCTCGCTTCATTCGAGTCCACCAAAAGTTTTGTTTCAAATCTTGATACATTTGGTGCTGCCGGGATAGATAGAAAATTTAGAGAGATGTGCCTCATCCATAATCTTCCTCCGGAGCTCCGTGTTTTTGGGCACCATGAGGCGGTGTCCAAACCACAGGACTCCTTGCCCGTCCAACCGGAAGCACTTGTACTTTTCTTTCACCTTCTCTTTAGACAATTTTCTTTTGAGAACTTTAACGCCGGCATCATTTAATTGGGCCACAACAATCTGATCGTGCAAAGTTGGTTCCACTGCAATATGGTTGAAGTACCCGTGTGGAACAATCTCTAAATTGAGCTTTGCCAGTTCGTGACACAGGGTGTCAGCGTAGGACTCCACGGAAAGACAATGACACCGAGCCTTGCGGCTTAGTGCATCCGCAACGACATTAGCCTTCCCGGGGTGATAATGCACACTAAGGTCATAGTCCTTTGCTAACTCCAACCATCTGCGCTGTCTCATGTTCAGATGTGCCTGAGTGAAGACATATTTAAGGCTCTTGTGGTCTGTGTATATGTTGTAGGGAACACCCATCAAATAGTGTCTCCACATCTTGAGAGCATGAATAACCGCTGCTAACTCAAGATCGTGCGTGGGGTAGTTTTGCTCATGAGGTCGAAGTGCTCGAGAAGCATAAGCAATGACTCGGTTCTCTTGCATGAGAACACAACCAAGACCGGTGCCTGATGCGTCACAATAAACATCATACGGCTTGGTACAATCGGGCTGAGCCAAAACTGGGGCTGAAGTTAAAAGTCTTCGCAGGGTGTGGAAAGCTTCATCACATTTGTCATTCCACTCAAATTTAACTCCCTTCTTCAAAAGTTCGGTCATAGGCTTCGCAATCCGAGAGAAATCCGGAATAAAGCGGCGGTAGTAACCGGCTAATCCCAGAAAACTCCGAATCTCGTGGACAGAAGTAGGGGGTTGCCAATCTAGCACTTCTTGCACTTTGGATGGGTCCACGGATATACCATCCTTGGAAACCGTGTGACCTAAAAATTTCACGCTCTCTAACCAGAATTCACACGTGGAGAATTTGGCGTAGAGCTGGTGGTCTCTCAGTCGCTGAAGAACAATGCGAAGGTGCTCAGCGTGCTCTTCCTCATTCTTGGAGTACACAAGAATGTCGTCAATGAAAACCACCACAAACTTGTCTAATTCAGACATGAAGACCGAATTCATGAGGTACATGAAATAGGCTGGGGCGTTGGTGAGTCCAAAAGACATAACCAGAAATTCATAAAGTCCATAACGTGTGGAAAAGGCAGTCTTTGGAATATCACATGGCCTGATTTTTATTTGGTGATAGCCAGAACGAAGGTCAATCTTGGAGAACACTCTGGCGCCAGCTAATTGATCAAACAAGATGTCAATTCGGGGGAGCGGGTACTTGTTCTTAATGGTTACCGCATTGAGAGGCCGGTAATCAATACACAACCTCAAGGAATGGTCCTTCTTCTTCACGAAGATAGCGGGACATCCCCACGGTGATACACTTGGGCGAATGAAACCTTTATCTAGCAATTCTTGGAGTTGAATTTTTAATTCAGCCAATTCATTGGGTGGCATCCTATATGGTCTCTTTGATATAGGTGCTGTGCCAGGTTGTAATTCAATCACAAATTCAACATCCCTATCCGGCGGCATCCCAGGTAAGTCATCCGGAAATACGTCGGCATACTCACATACCACCGGAATGTCCTTTAGTTGGGTTTCGGCCATGGAATATGCACACGCATCGACGCAAGTCCGTTGTGGCAGATATAGCACACTCGGGCCATGCGTAGGCGAGTTTATCTCAACAACTCGTTCCGCAACATCTAAGACAACCTTATGTTGAGTCATCCAATTGGCTCCTAACACAATGTCAATTCCTTCCATACCAAGCAAAATCAAATCAGTAGGAAATGTTTTACTTCCCAACCTGATTGGAACTTTGTGGGTGACTTGGTTGGATGCAATTTTGCCTCCCGCAGTTGATATCACATAGGAGGATTTGGTATGGTATGATTTTAATCCGCATTTCACATGGAACCTTGTGCTTATAAAACTATGCGTTGCCCCGGAATCAAACAATATCACAGCAGGTTGAGTGCAGATAGGGAAGATACCAGTCATGTCTGGGGCTCCCTCGGGTAAGTCGGCCAAGTTGGTGTAGTTGAGCCGTCCTTGGCGAACTTGCACACGTTGCTGCTGCTTGCCTTTGCCTTGCTGATTTCCCGGGCGTTGGTTTTGCTGCTTGTTCTGCGGGCAATCCTTAATAAAATGGTCCTTGCTCCCACACTTGAAGCACTGGTAGCCGGCTCCAGGACGAGCTGGCTGCGGTGCACTCTGCCTCGGTGCTTGCTGCTGCGGCGGTAGAGGGAAACGAGGCGCGTTAGGCTGTGGCGGCCTAGCAACCCATCCACCTCCCTGAGGTGCCCGAGACTGTCCCTGCGGTGCAGCCGGGGGAACCAGGCGGAACCTCTGGGGCTGCGAGCTTGACGGTCCAGCGGGAGTCTTCCTCTTCTTCTCTGCCTTGTGCACCGTATTGGCGTCTTCCTGAGCAATGGCAAGGTTGACAAGATCACCGTACGTGGGGGCACGGGTAGTGGCCAACTGTGCCTTTAACTTAGTGTTAAGGCCACGGCGGAACCTCTCAAGCTTCTTTTCGTCGGAGTCAGCATGGTGGCCTGCATAGGGGCACAGACCGTTGAAGGCCTGGGCGTACTGCAGCACCGTGCGAGTACCTTGGGTCAGCGCCAGGAACTCATTCAGCTTTCTTTCCACCAGACCGACCGGAATGTGATGAGCTTTGAATGCAGCCTTGAACTCATCCCACTCAACTACGTGACCCTCCTGCTGCAGGGCCAGGTAGTTCTCCCACCAAAGGAGAGCTGGGCCGCGGAGCTGCTGCGCCGCGAACACGACCTTGCGGTTGGGAGTGCAAGGCGTTGCCAGAATGGTGAATTTGGACTCGATGGCTCGAATCCAGGTGTCGGCCTCCAAAGGCTCGTCGGCACGAGCGAAGATCGGCGGGTGCGTCGCCAGAAAATCCTCGTATCGGGCCACCTGAGGCTGAGGAGCCCGTTGACCTCCTTGCTGCAGCATTTGCTGCTGCATCATCTGCTGCTGATGCTGCAGATTCCGGAGAATCTCCGTCTGAGTGGCATACAGTTGTTGCCACGTCGGGGGTTGCTGTGGTGGAGGAGGTGGCGGTGGCTGTTGCTGCCCCTCAGGCCCCTGTTGGTTAGCATTGGAGCCACTAGCGTCGTGACCGCTGCGGGTGATTGCCATCTGCAGTAGGGACTCGTATTAGCCACATTTCAGAAACTTGCATAATAAATGACAAGGTAGAATGTGACAACATTTGAAGTATACTGCGCAGAGTGACATATCAGCACGCAGTTTGGGAGAAAAATTCATATCTCCCAACAGGAAGCAAGTCATAAGCTCCCATTTGGTCAGTAGCTCGAAAATTTCATGCTCTACAACTTTCATATTGGGCTCAATTTCAAACTCGGACTGGAACTAAGCCGAAAAATTCAAATCTCAGCTCTCTGCGTTTGCTGTTTTTCAGCAGGCCGAGCTGTAGTGTTTCAATCACCATTTTTATTTCGCTTACCCAATGGGGTTACAATTTGGTGATAATTTAGTTTGATAAATTACGAACAACTTTCTAGTTCACATCACAGCCCAGAAATGAAAGGAAGAACCATGAATTATTAAAACAAAGGGAAGCTGCAGAATGGTTTCAATACAGCCCTTACATCATCATCAAGTTTCATACCATTAAGTTTACATAGCCACAAAAGATAACAAGAGAAGCTCAACTCCATCTAGCCTATTACATCATGAAGCCAAATCTAGGCCTAGCGGAGGAGCCATTGCTACTACCACTCTAAAAGTCATCCAAGTTGTTAGCAGTAGCCTCACTGCCCATAGGGGAAGGTGGAGCGGGAAGGGGCGGCATATCGTCCTCGGTGTCCATGTCGGAGTCGGGGGCCTCTCCTTCACCATCCACATCCCCTCCTTGCTGCTCAAAGAGGTGCTGAGCGTCGTGGGCAGCAAGCATGGCATTGGCATGCTCCAAGGTACCGTGTACCTCTTCAAGCTCATCTCTAGTCTGGGCTAACTCATTCTGAGTGTGGTTGTGTGCAATCTGTAGGTCATTGAGTTGCCTCTCTAGGTTAGCGATCATGGCATCTCTAGTAGTCACCTCTATGGACAAGGAGGTCCTCTCAACCCCTATGTCACGGGCGCGAGCGGACATGTCCATGGCAACATTGAGCAACTCGCTCTGTGACCGACTAAGAAGTGCCTGTAACCGGTGATACGCCCGCATCCACCTCATCATCAAGGCGGCTGCTGCGACGGGGCTCTCCGCCATCCTCAGAGGGGAACTCAAGTAACGCCTCATCCAGTGAGGGTCGTCTGGCTGAGTCGGCGGGAACAAACCAAGCAACTGATGCTCCACTAACTCCTGGTTTTGGGTAACAAAGGAGCTAATGCCGTTCATGGCAGCTAGCTCACACGTCGTCTCCATGTGGTGCCCGTGCACTTCCACCGTCCAGGTGGGAGAGCTAGGACACGGCGGGTGGCGGTATACCACCAACCGCACACGGGAACGAACCACACCTCTGTCCCGGATAATCGTCCTCTCGTACTGCGGCGGTGTCGGGTAGTCCAAAGCCTGAAGAACCGACCACAGGATACTGGGGAATCCTTCCCATCCCAAGCAGTCAGAGAAGGACACGTCGTTGGGGTATCTAGCCAGGTCAGCGAGGGAGGCCATCTGAACCAAAAGAAAAAGGGGCAAGGGTGAGAATCGGTTAGCGCCAAAAACCAAAACAGATTCTGTGTAGATTGGTAGAAATTACAAAACTCGAAATCTACAAGCTCAAAAATTCCCAACTCTGGCCAGAACATAGTGTAAGTAATTCCTAACAAATTTCATGTTGGAGGTTTGGGCAGAAACTGTCGTTAAGATGGTGTAAAATTCAATTTTCATCTTGCTGTCCCCAGGAATTTCCAGCAGACAGGGGGTTACCATTTTTAACATAACTCCATTTTTACCATTTTCGTTGAAATTTCTCCAACATGTACTTTATAATATTTATGACAACTTTCATGTTGAACACTTTTTCATTTGACAACGTTTTCAGCTTCGAATTAAGGGTGCAACAGATTGTTCTCCACAGGAATTTTGGATTGTAATTTCAATTTCCTTGACGGTGGTTCAATTTGGTTCACGTGTTAAATTCAATATTATTTCAGCGAGATGCAATGCATGAGCGGCCTATTCGATCTCACAACACACATGCCCATAACTTTTGGCTTACGAAGTTAGTGCCGGTGGCTAGGCAATATTCGTCTCTCGCTATATTATCTAGTCGGAATTCTCTAACCGTTCAACATACGGGTTCGCGGTTAGTGTACCTGCAGAAAATTTCATCCCAGAGCATATATAATCAACCTTTCGTGCCAGCACTCACGAAAGCGTCTCCATTCATTACCACCCACTATAGAGGTGGCACCCGAACGTTTAACATTGAACGGGCAATGTTCATATGTCGCCGAGGCAACATATTGACAGTTTCATACGCTATTGAAATAGCGTATTGACTTTGTGCCGCCATCATATTTGCATATGATGCCGTGGTACGCTACAGCAATCGCCGTACCTTGCGCCCACCATCCTATTCTAGTTTCATACGCCATCACAGCGTATTGACTATGTGCCGCCACTATATTTTCATATAGTGCCGTGGTACGTTACAGCAATCGCCGTACCTTGCGCCCACCATTGCGGAAAGTAAATGACAAAATGAAATGTGCTGGAAGTCAGTGTAATATATTATTTGCCACCTATCATATCGTGATCCCTTAACCCACATAGGCTTCACGCTCTAGGTAACTTCCTTAGCGGTCCTTATGATAACTTTCCTTCGCAAAGCGCGTCGGAAGCACGAGTTGGCAATCTTATTCAAAAATTGTTTATTAAAGGTCTGTTGCTCTCTCCGGTGCGCTGTTTCGGCTCTGATGCCAGCTGTGGCGGTTCCACTCCGAAATTATTCCAAGTTAAGCACCTTTGGACCACTAATCACGTAGTCAAGCACTTAATCCGGAATAAGCTGGAGCGCCGTCGGATTAAACCCGATTAAACCACGTACTTTTCCCGATCGAAACAACAGCACGCCCACACGAAGGCGGGTTCCAGAGATTACAACATTCCACAAATTAAATCACGCACATAGGTAACCTAGTTGTTACAAACCGAGTTGAAATAAAATCAGAGTACAAGTCTTGCAGCGGAATTTGAAAGTTCATAACAACTAAAATTAGAAGTTCATTGCAGCGGAAGTAAATAATCTAACAGCGGTACAAATAACTCCGTGCTGAAGCCTGCCACGAAGCTACTCCTCCCGATCCTCGCCAGAGGACGGGACTCATTCGATGTGCCAGCCAGGTGGAACCTGGACGGGCCAAGTCATAGCATCCACATCCAAAATGATACCTGTAAAATATTGTCACAAGCAAGGCTGAGTATACTAATACTCAGCAAGGCTTACCCGTCGGGTGAAATCTACATCACCGACATCTAGACAATGAGAGGCTTTTGGCTGGTGGGTTTGTTTGCCAAAAAGCAACTAAAGTAGATCCTTGCTTTCAAGTTTTAGCTTCATATTCTAGTAAATTTAACCATTCTAAATTAGCATCCTCTCTAAGCATACAAGTGGTGCAATACAAGTTATTCATAGAACAAGTTCATGATCTCATAATTCCACTTATTACTCGATGTAGCAAGGCGGTCAAGCAGTCTCATTAACCGCGAGAAGCGGACAGTTCGAACCGAATTTGTGCTACCTGGCCAGGGAAAACCCAACATACACGGATACTCTGCTTGCTATAAAAGGCACAAGCATTTCCCAACCTTTCCCATCGATCCACAATTCGGAACCGGGTCCACTTCCTTAGGATAAAGGTTTACTGCTTCACTCACAGCATCACGCATATATCCACAAGTGTACGGCAGGGGAAAACAAAGTTTCCAAGGAGAGATGGCTATCGGCCCTAGCTGCTTCAATCTGGTACCGGGCTTACCGGCTCCCATATACCGGCATGCATGTGGTACGTTCAAAAACTTGACACACTCTACCACACATTTCGACCTTAATCAATTATCATACACGGACGGGAGATCTACATCTATCATCCCGCCCGTCAATCCTTATGATTCCAACATAAGAAAAGACAAGCAATTCCTATGTCTCGCGAGTGACAGGAAATCACTCGACTTGTAACGGACCTAAAGCAATGCCCTATCGATCCTTTCATGCTAGTATTGCAAGTCATAGGTACTAGGAATGTGCAGCTAAGGTATTCAATCAACTCCTTGAACGTAAATGCACAAACATAGAGAATTCAAAGTGCATAATTTGGTAAAGTTAGGTTATGCCCCGGGGCTTGCCTTCCTGCTCGGATTGAGGGTTAGCTTCCGGGTTGTTCACGTCTGCACCGGCACCGGGCTCCGGGACTCCTTCCTCGACTGCGGGGATGAGGGTGTAGTCGCCGTCTGGAATAGCGCCTTCTACATGATATGCACAGTTTAAGGCGGCTGCCTTTAGATGCTAAGACTAGGGCCTTGAAGGCCATATTCACCTAGACATACTTAGATATTTTTATTTTCTTCACAAAGGCATGGTGCATGTGTGGAAAGTTTTTATTGAATTCGATGGTGATTGTGTACATATATAAAAGAATTTTATTTATTTCTTCACAAAGTTGGATGCTATTCTGGAATCTCAGATTCTATCCATTATATTCTAACTAATTAATCATAAAGGTTTATTCATTTATATAATTCAATTTCCAACTAGTTTCCTTCCTATTTTTGTTTCCCCATTTCTGTTCACCATTTTTAGCTATAAACTTTATGACAGCTACTGGAGCATAAGAGCTAAGCTCACTCCAAAATTTAGCTAATTTCGAGCTACACATAATTTATTAAAAATCTAACAAGTTGCTGCCAGCAGAATTGAATTTAATTCATAGAAAATTGAAAATTCAACCATTTCAGGAGATCTTCCTACCAAAGCTAAGCATAAGTATGAGGAGGGCTCTGGCCAAGTGATGGCTCAAAATAACCCTTGGGTAGCCCTCAATATTTTCCTATCCAAAAACACATATTTAATTATTTGCCAATCTAAACAGAGCAAAAATTAAGTTTTTTTATTTTTAATATGTGTGCTAACAAGTTTTTAGTTCTCAGGAGCAAAATGGTGATTTTTCACTGCACCTATTATTTTTAATGAATTCTTCACTGCAAAAAGATAGGAAATGCATTAAATTCATAACTGGAGCTACACACCATATTTTTGGCTCCCCTTTGGACACAAGCTGTCCAAAGCCACTATACACAACATATCCAAAGCTCAACCCCAGCGGAGCTCTAGATTTGAAATGGTGCACAACTTTAGGTTTTCATAGTTTGATTTTTAATTCAAAAACAGTTCATCAAAAGCATACATATGTCTAATAGAGATTGTAGTTTAGGTTCTCACGATTCCAGAGAGTATTTTTGCATATTTTTCTGATTTTTCTACGATTTTTAATCGATTTTACAAGTTTCGGGAAAAACAAATCTAGGGTTAAGAATCTATTTTCACCGAGAACCCTAGAACTTTCAAAACTTCGCGAACAGGTCCTGCACTTTTGCACGAAGGACCCTGGACAAAGGAAGAAGACGAAGAAAGGTCCCTGGGACCTCGCCGGAGTTGCGCCGGGCAACCCACGGCGAACTGGGCTCGGGAAAGTGGGGGGAAAAGATCCTAGGCTCACCACGAGTCGTTTGAGGACGGTTTGGAGACCGGGGGTTGTCGGAGTTGCGCCGGCGACGAGGAGGTGGCGGCGCGGCCGCTGCGGGGTCTACGCCGGCGAGCTCGGGGTCGCTCGTGGAGGGCTGAGGGGTCCGTGAGCTTCAGCAGGGCTTGGGGAAGCTGTTGGCGTGCTCGAGGAAGCTCGGGGATGGCTCGGGGTAGGGTCTCGACGGTGAGGTGGTTCGCCGGCCGGAAAACTCGATTTGGGGGAAATCGAAAATTCGAGCCGGGGAACGGGCAATGTGTTGGGGAAAGGTAGGGGAAATGGAGCTAGGGATGTGAGCTAGCTCTGTGCGGAGTGGATTTGGGAATGGTGGAGTGTGCGCGAGGAATTTCACGAAGAACACGGGTTCGGTTTGCGCGTCGCGAGGAGGAAGAAGGAGGGGGAGAGCGCGAGGGGCTTCACTGGTGGTTCGAGCGAGTGAGTGGAGTGAGTGGGAGGCTCGGTGGAGTGCTCAAGCACGCGAGGGTGGCTCAGCATTGCCTCGGGAGCGTGCGAGCGCGTTAACTCCCGACGCGACCCGCCATGGCCGCACAGTGAGCTCGAACCGAGCGCGAACGGCGCTGCAGGCGAGGGAGATCGCTGCGTGCTGCTGTGGGATCGTGCACAGTGCGTGTTGGCGCGTAGTGGGAGAAGAATCGCGCTCTGCAGAGCGCCAGCGCAGCGCGCTCGCGCGTGCGCGACCGCGGCGCGCGAGACCGCCATGATGGCGTCCGCGGCGCGAGGAGGAGCGAGGCGACGGCGGCGAGTTGACGGCTCGGGGATGGACGGACAAACACTAGACGACGTGCGCCACCCTCCGCCGCGCCTTGGCCGCGTCAGCGCCGCCTGAGCCGCACGCCGGCCGCGTGGCGGCCGAGCTCTGGCCGGCGCGGCGCGCGCCAGGGGCACTGTTCCCGGCCCGTGGAGCTCCGAGTTTGAATTCAAATTTTCTCCAAAAATTTGAACTGAACTTGAAAAAGTGTCAAAATAAAAGTTGTAGATTGGAAGATGGGACACAACTTTCTTTTTGGGATGAACTTGAAATTCGAAGTTTTTCAAGCTCAAATAACCCAAAAACGAAAAGGTGCCCATAACGGTAATTTGAGTTTTTGAGGGACTAAACTGCAAAATTTTCAAAAATTCCAAACAGTGACTAGGGTTTATTTGTGATGCCAAACAACTTTTATTTTGGGAGATTTTCATGTTTAGTACAAAAATCTTGAGTTTTCGGTTGGGTACCAAAAAGCCCCTGTTTTTGGATTAAAATTTGAATTTTGGTGAATTTTTGAAGGATTTTTGAATTTCAACCTTAAATCCCTGTTGCATTGATCTTAGTTGCACTTTTTAACCATTTTGACATTAGAGATGTCACAAGAACAAGTTTATAAATCTCAAAGTTTCACTTGTTACTCAATGTAGCCAGGCGGTCAAGCAGTCTCATTAACCGCGAGAAGCGGACAGTTCGAACCGAATTTTGCTACCTGGCCAGGGGAAACCCAACACACACGGATACTCTGCTTGCTATAAAAGGTACAAGCATTTCCCAACCTTTCCCATCGATCCACAATTCGGAACCGGGTCCATTTCCTTAGGATAAAGGTTTACTGCTTCACTCACAGTCTCACGCATATATCCACAAGTGTACGGCAGGGGAAAACAAAGTTTCCAAGGAGAGATGGCTATCGGCCCTAGCTGCTTCAATCTGGTACCGGGCTTACCGATCCCCATACATCGGCATGCATGTGGTACGTTCAAAAACTTGACAGCTCTTTCCACACATTTCGACCTTAATCAATTATCATACACGGACGGGAGATCTACATCTATCATCCCGCCCGTCAATCCTTATGATTCCAACATAAGTAAAGACAAGCAATTCCTATGTCTCGCGAGTGACAGGAAATCACTCGACTTGTAACGGACCTAAAGCAATGCCCTATCGATCCTTTCATACTAGTATTGCAAGTCATAGGTACTAGGAAATGTGCAGCTAAGGTATTCAATCAACTCCTTGAACGTAAATGCACAAACATAGAGAATTCAAAGTGCATAATTTGGTAAAGTTAGGTTATGCTCCGGGGCTTGCCTTCTTGCTCGGACTGGGGGTTAACCTCCGGGTTGGTCGATCCTGCACCGGCACCTTCCTCCGGGACTTCTTCCTCGTCTGCGGGAATGAGGTGGTAGTTGCCGTCCGGGATGGCGCCTTCTACATGAGATGCATAACTTAGGGTGGCTGTTCTGGAATTTCAGATTCCATTTATTTTATTCTAACTAACTACAAAAAGGTTTATTCTTTTATATAAATCGATTTCCATCTAGATTACTTCGCATTTTTGTTTCTCCTTTTCTGCTCATCATTTTTATCTATAAACTTTATGACAGCTACTGGAGTATAAGAGCTAAGCTCACTCCAAAATTTAGCTAAATCTGAGCTACACATAATTTATTAAAATTAATTCAATCTGCTGCCTGCAGAAATGAAATAAATTCATATAAAATTGGAAATACATCCAATTCAGGAAATCTTCCTACCAAAGCTAGTCATAAGTACAAGGAGGGCTCTGGCCAAGTGGTGGCTCAAAATAACCCTTGGGTAGTCCTCAATAAATTCCTATCCAAAAACACATATTTATTTATTTGCTAGCCTAAACAGAGCAAAAATTAAGTTTTTTATTTTTCACAGGTGTGCTAACAAGTTTTTAGTCCTCTGGAGCAAAATGGTGATTTTTCACTGCACAGATTAGTTTTAAAGATTTCTGCACTGCAAAAAGACAGAAAACACATTTTAATTTATAACTGGAGCTACAGTTCATATTTTTGGGTCCCCTTTGGACACAAGCTGTCCAAAGTCACTACACACAACATATCCAAAGCTCAACCCTAGCGGAGCTCTGGATTTGAAATGGTGCACTACTTTCCATTTTCATAGTTTGAATTTTAGCTCAAAAACAGTTCATCAAAAGTATAAACATGTCTAATAGAGATTGTAGCTTAGACTCTCACGAATCCAGAGAGTATTTTTGTGAATTTTTCTGATTTTTGTACGATTTTTAATGGATTTTACAAGATTCGGGAAAAACAAATCTAGTTTTAAGAATCTATTTTCGCAGGGAACCCTAGAACTTTCAAAACTTCGCGAACGAGTCCCTGGACTTTTGCACAGAGACCCCTAGACAAACGAAGACGATGAAGAAAGGCCCTCGGCTCTCGCCGGAGTTGCGCCGGCCAAACGGCGGCGAACTAGGCTCGGGGAAGTGGGGGAAAAGCTTCCTGGGCTCACCACGAGTCGTTTGGGGACGGTTTGGGGGCCGGGGGTGGTCGGAGTTGCGCCGGCGACGAGGTGGTGGCGGCGCGGCCGCCGCGGCTTCTATGCCGGTGAGCTCGGGGTCGTTCGCCGAGGTTCGAGGGGTCCTAGAGCACCAGTGGAGCTCGAGGAAGCCAATGGCGTGCTCGGTTGACCTCGGGACCGGCTCGGAGTAGTGTCTCGACGTGCGGGTGCTCCGGCGGCCGAAAATCGCGATTTGGGGGAATCACGAATTCTCGCCGGAGAAGCGACAATAGCTTGGGGAAAGTGGGGGGAAATGGAGCTGGAGTAGAGCGCTAGCTTCGTGCGGGACGAACTTGGGAATGGTGGAGTGTGGAGGGTGAATTTCTCGGAGAAGCTCGACTCGGTTCGCGCGGCGCGAGGAAGAAGAAGACCGAGCGAGCGCAGGGAAGTGGAAATGGCCAAGTGAGCGAGTGAGAGGAGGGGTGGGAGTGCGCGGTGGAGTGCTTGGGCACGCGAGAGTGGCACAGTGCGGCCTCGGGAGCGTGCGAGCACGTGGGTGGCTGTCGCGGTCGCCATTGATGGCGCGGCGAACTCGAACAGAGCGCACACGCGCGGTTGGGCGTCAAAGATCATCGCGTGATGAAGTGGAGATCCTCAGCAGAGGCTTTGGCGCGACGCGAATGGACTCTACCGCCTGCAGTGCGCTCGGCGCGGCGCGAGCGCGCGTGCGGCCACGGCGGCGCGCGACCGTATGATGGCGCTCCGCGGCGCGAGGCGAGGCGAGGCGACAGCGGCGAAGTGATGGCTCGGGAGTGGCCGGACAAGAGCTAGGCGACAAGCGCCAGCGTCCGCCGCGGCTTGGCCAGCTCAGCGCCGCCTGCGCCGCTCGCCGGCCACGTGGCGGCCGAGCTCCGGCCAGCGCAGCGCGCGCCAGGGGCACTGTAGCATGCCCGTGGAGCTCCGATTTCAAATTCGAATTTTCTCCAAAAATTCGAACTGAACTTCGAAACGGGTAAAATTAAAAGTTGGGGTCTGAGGTGTGGGACACAACTTTCGAGCTTGGACCAGGCACTTCGACCAGGCGCTGCGGCGCTTCAAGCTTGAACCGCAAGCTCGAGCTTGCCGAGCCTCGAATGGTCGGAAACGCCACTCGAGGGTGAGTGCCCCCCTCGAGCTTGGCTGCGAAGCCTCGAGCGTGCCGAAACGTCGCTCGAGGGTAAGTCCTCGAGCTTGGCTGCGGAGCCTCGAGGGTGACGGAACGTCGCTCGAGGGTAAGTGCCCCCTCGAGCTTGGCTGCGGAACCTCGAGCGTGCCGGAACGTCGCTCGAGGGTAAGTGCCCCCTCGAGCTTGGCTGTGGAGCCTCGAGCGTGACGGACGGCGGGGCCTCGAGGGTCCTATCGTGCGGCCTCGAATCGTGACGGAAACTACTGGCTAGGCTCGATCGTCACGGACATAGCTCGATCGGGACGGATATACGGCTAAGCTCGATCGTGACGGACATCCGGGCTAAGCTCGATCGTGACGGACATCCCCGCTCGAGGGTCATCGAGCGGAACGAACGCCGTGGCGAGGTTGTCGCGAAGGGCTGTAGGTGATGACAACTACTCTTTTGGTCCGAGATTTTTAAGTTCAGCACCCAAGTCTTGAGATTTCAGTTGGGTGTCCAAACAACCCTTGTTTCAACCCATAATTCCTTGTTGCGTTGATTTAATTGCACTTTTTAAGTCTTTTGACATCAGAGATGTCACAGGCTTCAAGCTCCTTGGCGTGCGCGCCAAGTCGCGAGGAGGGAGACGTGCGCGGAGCGGAGTCCGCGGCGGCGCGGCGCGGTGGAGTTCGGGTCGCGCACGACGCGAGGTAGAAGAGGAAGCTGACATGCGGGCCCGGGTGGTCAGTCGCTGCGGGGAGAGAGGGAAGGCGCTGACGGGTGGGGTCGCGCTGTCAGCCACAGAGGGAGGCGCGGGCTGGCGGCTGCGGCTGGGCCGTTGCTGGGCTGCGCAGCTGGGCTGGAGTGGTGGGCCGTGCGGGGAGGTTGGCTGGGCTGAAAGGGTAGAGGAAAAAGGAGAAAGAAAAGAAAAGATTTTTCTTTTATTCAATCACTCATTTGAATTCAAATTCGAATTTGAATTTGAATTCAACAATCAAAAATAAATGCACCAGCATGAATGCAACAATAATGTTTCTATTTCCTATATTTGCTTTTATTTATTCAAAATTTTTATGTCCCTATATTAATTATGAGCACTCAAATATAAAAAGGCAATTAATTACTAATTTTTAAATTGGGCATTTTTAGGGTGTTACAATTCTACCCCCCTTAAAATGAATCTCGTCCCCGAGATTCGGACGTGGATTGGAAAAGATGTGGATATTCTGCCTTGAGATCATCCTCCCGTTCCCAGGTTGCCTCATCCTCTGTATGACGATTCCACTGAACCTTGCACATACGTATCACTTTATTCCTGGTGACTCTCTCGGACTCTTCTAAGATCTTGACCGGATATTCCTCATAGGTAAGGTCCTCCTGCACGTTCAATTCCTCTAACGGAATCTGTTCCTCTGGCACCCATAAACACTTCTTCAGCTGGGACACATGGAACACATCATGCACTCCTGCCAATTTCTCTAGTAACTCTAACTGATAAGCCACTTCACCTCTCCGTTCTAATATCTTGAATGGTCCAATGTAGCGAGGTGCTAGCTTGCCTTTGACGTTGAATCTCTTCACGCCTCTCATTGGTGACACCTTAAGATATACAAAATCACCAATCTCGAAGCTGAGGTCTCGTCGCCTTACATCTGCATAACTTTTCTGCCGCGACTGAGCTGTTCTCAAATTCTGCCTGATAACCTGCACTTGTTCTTCTGCCCGCTTCAAGACCTCAGGTCCAAATACTTTACCTTCTCCGGTCTGATTCCAAAACAACGGTGTCCTGCACTTTCTTCCGTACAACGCCTCAAATGGTGACATCCTGAGACTCTGCTGGTAGCTGTTGTTGTACGAGAAGTCCGCATAGCACAAACTCTTATCCCAACTACTCCCATACTGCAATGCACATGCCCTCAACATATCCTCTAGTATCTGATTCGTCCTCTCGGTCTGACCGTCTGTCTGCGGATGGTAGGCGGAACTGAAGTGAAGCTTAGTATCCATGGACTCATGTAACTTGCGCCAAAAGTGCGACGTAAACTGACTGCCTCGGTCTGACACTATCTTCTTTGGTACACCATGCAAACATACAATCCGCTCCATATACAATTCTGCTAGTTTGGCACCGGAATATGTAGTCTTCACCGGAATAAAGTGAGCCACCTTCGTCAATCGGTCCACTATCACCCATATAGAGTCATAGCCTTTCTGCGTGCGGGGCAGTCCTGTTATAAAATCCATACCCACTTCTTCCCATTTCCACTCTGGTATCTTCATAGGCTGAAGCAAACCTGCCGGTCTCTGATGTTCGGCCTTGACTCTCTGGCATACGTCACAAAGAGCTACATGTGCTGCAACATCGCGCTTCAAACCATACCACCAGAATCTTTCCTTGAGATCCAAGTACATCTTGGTACTTCCCGGGTGAATGGAATATGCTGACTCGTGTGCTTCCCGTAAGATAACATCCTTGATATGCTGCTGATCTGGCACCACTATTCTGTTACCATACCACACTGTTCCTTGATCATCCAATCGGAATCCTGGCGCTTTATCTGTCCCAACCTTCTTAATCAATTCCTTGATTTCCTCATCCTCCAATTGACCTTTTCGGATTTCTTGTTCAAGAGTTGACTCCACTTCTAGCTCAGTTACGTTGGCTACCATACCCAAGTTCAAGCGTTCAAATTCCCTGCTAAGCTCTTCCGGCAAATTCTGACCCGGTAGCACATTCGCATGGCTCTTTCTACTCAAAGCATCGGCCACCAAGTTGGCCTTCCCTGGATGGTAGTGAATCTCTAGTTCAAAGTCATTGATCTTCTCAAGCCAACGACGTTGCCTCATATTCAACTCGGATTGCGTGAACACATACTTAAGGCTCTTGTGGTCGGTATAGATGTCACATTTGTGTCCAATCAAATAATGCCTCCAGATCTTCAATGCGTGTACCACGGCTGCCAATTCCAGATCATGTGTCGGATAGTTCAGCTCATGTCTCCTCAACTGTCTGGATGCATAAGCCACAACTCTACCCTCCTGCATGAGTACACATCCCAATCCTTGCCGAGACGCATCGCAATACACTGAGAAACTCTTAGTAACATCTGGCAGTACCAATACTGGTGCAGTGGTCAGCCTTTTCTTCAACTCCTCGAAACTAGCTTGGCACTGCGGTGTCCACACAAACTTGGCATTCTTCTCTAGCAATGCTGTCAAGGGCTTGGCAATCTTGGAGAATCCCTCAATAAAACGCTGATAGTAGCCTGCCATTCCAAGAAAACTCCTGATTTCACTGACATTCTGCGGTGGAATCCAGTTGAGGACATCTCTGACCTTCTTCGGATCAACTGTGACACCTCCATTTGACAACACATGGCCCAAGAATGATACCTCCTTCAGCCAGAATTCACATTTACTCAACTTAGCATACAACTGATGTTCTCGGAGTCTCTGCATCACTAGCCTCAAGTGTTCCTCATGCTCTTCCTCATTCTTGGAGAAAACCAGAATATCATCGATGAACACCACGACGAACTTGTCAAGATAGTCCATGAACACGCTGTTCATCAAATACATGAAGTAGGCCGGTGCATTAGTCAATCCAAAGGACATAACTGTGAACTCATACAGACCATACCGGGTAGTGAAAGCTGTCTTGGGGATGTCTGTCACCCGAATTCTCATCTGATGATAGCTGATCTGAGATCGATCTTCGAGAACACACAAGCTCCCCTCAATTGGTCAAAGAGATCATCGATCCTTGGCAGTGGGTATTTGTTCTTGATGGTGACCTCATTGAGGGCTCGGTAATCTATGCACATCCTCTGTGTCCCGTCATTCTTATCAACAAACAACACTGGAGCTCCCCAAGGCGAAGAACTAGGACGAATATACCCCTTAGCTAGTAAGGCCCTCAATTCTTCTTTAAGTTTCTTTAATTCTTTTACCCCCATTCTATATGGTCTTTTAGCTATGGGTGCTGTGCCAGGCATAAGTTCAATAACAAATTCAACTTCACGTTCCGGAGGCATACCTGGCAATTCATCTGGGAACACATCTGGATACTCATTCACCACTCGGATGTCCTTCAACTTTGTGCCTTCAGCATGATTGACCTGACCAGGCTCTGTGGTTTTGGTTGCTTGATACTCAATCTTCTCCCCTGATGGAGCCACTAACTGAACTGCACGCTTGGAACACTGTATGACGGCATCGTACTTTGCTAGCCAGCTCATTCCCAAAATCAGATCCATCCCGATAGAATTTAGGACTATAGGGTGTTCTAAAAAGTCTACCCCCCTTATGTTAACTGCTACATTAGGACAGCGTAATGTGGCCCGAAGTTCTCCCCCCGGTGAGTTAACTAGCATGGTGTTCCCCATAGGTTGCATAAGCATCAAGTTCTTTTTCACGAAATCAGCAGATATAAAAGCATGCGAAGCTCCAGAATCGAACAAAACTGTAGCAGGTTGTGAGTTGACCGAGAACGTACCGACTACCACATCTGTGGCTACTTCTGCAGTTTCTGCTCCCACATGGTTGAGCTTGCCCCTGGCGTAGTTCTGCTGGCCACGGTTTCCCTGTGCCTGCTGCTGATTCTCATTCTGAGCTGGTTGTGGTCCTGCCTTCTGGTTGTTGTTCTGACCGGTGGAGTTCTGGACCCTCCGAGGACAAGAGTTAGCATAATGTCCCTGTTCTCCACAGTGGTAGCACGCCCTTGGGCCGACAGGAATGGTGTTAGCCTGGGTAGTGCGTGAAGCCTGAGTGTTCTGCTGCACGTTCTGGTAGCGCTGCTGTTGCTGCTGGGGTGGTGCATACTGGGGACGTTGCTGGTTCTGGCCGCGGTTCTGAAGGCTTGACTGTCCCTGAGTGCGCTGCTGATTCACCTGCTGGGGGTTGTAGCGGGGGCGGACGTTGCTGCCAGATTGCTGGTTCATGAACTTTCTCTTCTTGTCCTCAATCTCACGGCGCTTGTGCTCCACCATCAGGGCAGCATCAACCAAAGCACCAAAGGTTGGGAAGGTGATGCACATCAACTGTAGCTGCAAAACATCCTGGAGTCCATTCCAGAAGTGAGTTTGCCTCTTCTCATCTGTCGACACCTCATCTGGTGCGTAGCGGGCCAGCTCGAGGAACTTGTCACGGTAGGCAGTGACACTCACTCCTTCCTGCGTCAGGGCTAGGAACTCCCTCTTCTTCAGGACCGTCAGTCCCTCAGGCACATGGTGAGCACGGAAGGCATCACTGAACTGCTGCCAGGTGATCTGGTTGCGATCGGGTTGCGCATATTGGTATGCTACCCACCAGTCGAGAGCGGCTCCTTCAAATTGTCCAGAGGCGTAGAGCACCTTCTCCCTGTCATCACACTGAGCAATGTCGAGCTGTCTCTCCACTGCCTTGATCCAATCTTCAGCTTCCACCGGGTCCTTGGCGCGGGAGAACTTTGGCGGGCGCCCCTTCAAGAACTCTCCCCTCTTGTCCCGGATGGGCTAGGGAGGTGGCTGAACAGGTGGATTCTGCAGGTTCTGCTGCATCAAAGCTATGGCCTGAGTCAATTGTTGCATCGTCTGTGTCTGCAAGCGGACTAGATCCTCCATGGTGGGCGACTGGTTCTGGTTCTGGTTCGGGTTCTGGTTCTGGTTCTGGTTGCCACCACCCGTCGATCCTCTTGTCCCAACCATCTGTCATAAATCAAAATCCCAACATTCATAATCACAGTCATGTCTGAACCAGTGTCAGGAACAGAAGCAATCCATCGACAAGATAAGGTACTCAGGCGATAGGAAAGATGATAGATGATGTGCAAAGGAGAGGTCAGGAACCCATCTATCTATCCACTAAATACCTTATACCTTAATCCAATACTAGATGATCGCAGACTTTTATCTACGCTCATCACAATCATTACAAAGATCCAGATCACACATAAGCATAATGACAATTCATTCAAGCATTCAAAGACAAGGTTCACACAAGACTCGGCACTCTTAGACCAGTTTTGACTCAAAAACGTTCTATTTGATCTCTACTAGCATTTAAGGTCGATGGTGGTGCGGTAAGCTAGGGGGCTGTACCTAGTCCTTCTGTGTGGTGGCGACTGTGCACCTAACTCTGGACTACATGGCGCAGGTCCTTCCGACTGGTGTTGCAGCCCCTCGGGGTTCCCTTCCTCGGCCTCCTGCCTAAGAAGCTCCTTGTAGGCATCCAGGTTGCGGGCCACCAATGGGTACTCATCGAAGCGGGGTGGAAGGTAGCCATTAGCGCTCTTGCGGACTATCTATTTCTGTCGAACCATCTATGGAAGTGAAAACTAGAGGAGGAGAAAATTTTCAAAAAGGACAGAGGTAGAATAAAACACCATTTTTCAACAGAAACTCAACTCTAGGATGAAAAATAATTTTTAGAGCAAGGATTAAGCAAGTTCTAATCGACCGTTCTATCTAGGCTGTTATCCTACAGTCAGCACGGCTCTGATACCAACTTTGTAACACCCAGATTTCCAAGAAATCCGAATGCTACCATATGTGTGCCCAGGATGTCCACAGAACACATATAGATTACAAATATTGAATCACAGAGAACACAATGCTCGAATAAAATAGTTTATATCAGAATTTAACACAAGACATAGTCTTAAACAAATAACACTTAATACTATTAAACGCTTCATAACTAGTAGAGCCTCAAATCCACAGGGACACCGACTGGTTGAACACAGCTTAGAAGTACGGCAGATCCTCCGGAAACTCAGCAAGCGACTGATCATTCACTGCTCCATCTGTTACCCATCCGGGATTTTGTTGAATAGTTGCAAGTGTAAGTAAACCATCTTACTTAACAAGTATAACACGGGTTATGCAACAACAAAAGGCTTGGCACGGTTATACTGCATTAGCACTTTTAGTTGTTTCATTTTATTATCATCTAATTTACTACAAATGAGTAGAATCCCAAGTATAAACCCATTAATAAGATATAAGTGACTATAGAGCAAACCAACATCCACCACTAATATCATCTTCTAATAAAAAAGGATCCAGGCCGCTCGTATCCGTGAGCACGGCTATCATGATAGATCAACACTCTGCTGAGGTTTCGCCCTTTACCCGCCGGTCACATAAATCCACAAGAATTTATGTTACGAGGACTTTCACAAAACACCCTAACAAACACAGTAGCCGTTTTGGTTCAACATAGGCAGCATAACCCGAGGCATCGAGATTGACGTACGCTCAGGGCGCAACGTGAGGGGGTCAATGGCGTCCAGAGCGAGAGCGCAATCATCGCAACGTGTGAAGCTGCCGTACCTCGGGCGCTTACATCACGGGACTTTGCCTAACGGGGCATAGCCAACGGATAAAACCGTCCTCGATGGATCAAACTATACTCTCACCCATGCACCCCACATACGCCTTTCGGTAACCACTGGCGAGCTAGAGACGTACAAGTTAATTATCCAAGACCAGAGCCATTATAGTTCCAACGGCGGCGAACAAGTTCCTGGGTTGTCGCTTTAAGAACCGGACCTTATGGAGAGACATTAGAACAAAGCACAAAGCACATGCTCTAATTCCCTAGATCAAACCTTATAGAGACACTAGAACAAAGCACACAGCACATGCTCTAGTTCCCCGAACCATGTTGCTAAAAAGCATCTTTTAACCATCATTGAAGTGAACCATTAATTCAATATTGACATTAAAAATAAATGTTGGTTGCAGCGCGTAGCATAAACTAACCATAATGCATAAAATCCTGGGTAAACAAGGAATAAGGTAAAGACTAGGAACATCCTTAATGGCTAACAGTATTAGACACATGCATATGATTGATGTGATTAATCGTGTATAGGTAACAAGGATGGTCCGTGTTATACTTGCCTTCCTCAGTGAACTGCTGCTGCACTTGATCTTCGTGAACGGGATCGTCGACGAACTCGAACGGCTCGGCAACTACTCACATCGATCACCATACAAGCATCCACACATACATGCAAACAAGACATTTAAATTAGAACAATACACCAAACATAAACAAAAGATGAAAAGAAGGTTTTGGAATTAATCTACGCTTCACTACGAACACTTGAGCGCGAAAATCACTCAAATCGGAGTTAAAACGGAAAAACTACGCTTAAAACGGGCTCTAGGGGCTTGCTGGTAAAGATTTTAGGCTTCCAGGGGTGTTTTTGAAAGAAACCAGGGACCTAAAACGTAATTTTGTATAAAAACACAAGGGCTGCAGTGTAAAAACAACTTCTAGGATGGCGGGCACTATTTTTCAAAAGAGCAGGGGCTAAACCGAAAGAAAAAGGACTTGGTTGTAAATACTTTTGAATAGAGGTGGACCGCGGGTTGATTTTTGAAAAATAGAGGGGCTCTTTTGCAAAATCGCCACGGCAAAGGCTGGATGCTGACGTCGGCTGACATCACCGTGGACCGAACCGTGGACCGGCTTGAACCGCGGTTCACTGGAACCGGCTCGGTTTAGATCGGTTTTCAGATCTGGCCGTCGGTTTCGAATCTAACGGCTCAGATTAGATCGGTCTCTCGGCTTCACCGGAAACGGCGGCTCGCGGCGGCGCGCGGCGGCGCTCTCGCCGGAGATGGCTCGGGTGGGGGCTAGGATGCTCGGTTTCTCGCCGCGTTTGGTCCTAGAGGGAGAGGAGACGACGGGGAGTCGATTTTGGGGGTTTAGAGCGGGGATTGGGCAACGGGGGAGGCCGGCGACGCACGGCGGTGACTCGACGACTCCGGCGAGCTCGAGCAAGCGCGGGAGAGCGAGAGGGACGGGTTTTAGGGCCTCGGCGTGTTGCTTACCACACGGGGAAGCTTCGGGGCAACCTCTTGGCGGCTAAGCGGCAGCGAAGCGTCGGATTGGCGGCGGCGGCGCGAGCTCGGGGTCGGCGGCTAGGGTTTGGGCTAGGGTTGGGGATACGGCTCGAAGGAGGGGCTGGCGGCGCTATTTATGGGGGCTTCAAGCTCCTTGGCGTGCGCGCCAAGTCGCGAGGAGGGAGACGTGCGCGGAGCGGAGTCCGCGGCGGCGCGGCGCGGTGGAGTTCGGGTCGCGCACGACGCGAGGTAGAAGAGGAAGCTGACATGCGGGCCCGGGCGGTCAGTCGCTGCGGGGAGAGAGGGAAGGCGCTGACGGGTGGGGTCGCGCTGTCAGCCACAGAGGGAGGCGCGGGCTGGCGGCTGCGGCTGGGCCGTTGCTGGGCTGCGCAGCTGGGCTGGAGTGGTGGGCCGTGCGGGGAGGTTGGCTGGGCTGAAAGGGTAGAGGAAAAAGGAGAAAGAAAAGAAAAGGTTTTTCTTTTATTCAATCACTCATTTGAATTCAAATTCAAATTTGAATTTGAATTCAACAATCAAAAATAAATGCACCAGCATGAATGCAACAATAATGTTTCTATTTCCTATATTTGCTTTTATTTATTCAAAATTTTTATGTCCCTATATTAATTATGAGCACTCAAATATAAAAAGGCAATTAATTACTAATTTTTAAATTGGGCATTTTTAGGGTGTTACAGCGCACGACCGGGACCTCACCGGCGACTAGCTAAGACGGGGCTAGGGTGCTCTAAACCTCGCCGCGATTGTTCCTGGAGAGAGAGGGGACAACGGGGATCTCGTTTTGGGGGTTCTACTCGAGGATCGAACGACGGTTGCGGCTGGCGGCGACCCGCGGCGGCTGGCAGTCTCCGGCGAGCTCGCGCAGGCGTAATCGAGGGAGAGAGCGGGCGATAACCGGCTTGGCGAGTTCCCTGCTACCTTGCGAAGCTCCTGGGCTTGATCTCATCGACAATGGGGCGGCGAAGCAGGGGATTGCCGGCGGCGGCGCTCGAACTCGATGGCGGCAGCTAGGGTTTGAGCGCTTGTGTAGAAGGGGGTCTCAGTGTTGCGGTGGCAGTTTTATAGGCCGGGCGAGGCACCTTGGTGTGCGCACCAAGCAGGTCGGAGGCGGCGCAGGCACGGACTCGAGCTCGGGTTCAGCCCGGGCTCGGTGTCTGCTCGGTCGAGCACAAGCAGCAGTCAGAGGTGGGGGATGATGGGTGGACCCTGCCTGTCAGCCGCAGTGGAGAGGAGGGAAGCAGGGGCACGGCCGGCTAGCGGGCTGACACGCTGGAAAGGGCCGAGCTGGAGTTGGGCCGCGTAGGGGAAGAAAAAGAGGAAAGATGGGTCGCTGGGCTGGTTTGATTGAGAAAAAGGGAGAGGGGAAAAAGAAAGATTTTTCTTTTATTCAAACACTCACTTTAATTCAAATTCAAATTCAAATTTGAATTCAACAAACAAAAAGAAATGCTCCAGCATGAATGCAACAATAATGTTTCTATTCCTTATATTTTCTTTTATTTTCCTCAAAATTTTATTTTCCCTATATTAATTATGAGCACATTAATATAAAAGCCATTTATTTACTAAATTTTAAATAAGGTATTTTTAGGGTGTTACAAATCTACCCCCCTTAAAACGAATCTCGTCCTCGAGATTCGGAAGTGGATTGGAAGAGATATGGATATTCTGCCTTGTGATCATCCTCCCTTTCCCAAGTTGAGAGACCCTGTGAATGGCGATTCCTTTGAACCTTGCACATACGTATCACTTTGTGGTGATCCTCTCAGATTCCACTAGGATTTTGATTGTGTACTATTTATAAGTAAGATCTTCCTGCACATTCAGTTCTTCTATCGGAATCTGTACCCCTGGCACGCGTAAACACTTCTTTAGCTGAGACACATGGAACACATCATGTACTTCTGTCAATCTCTCCGGTAACTCTAGAGGATAAGCCACTTCACCTCTCCGTTCCAACACCTTGAAGGGTCCAATGTATCGAGGAGCTAACTTACCTTTGACATTGAATCTCTTCACACCTCTCATTGGTGACACGAAGTCACCAATTTCGAAGCTAAGGTCTCGATGTCTCACACCTGCATAACTTTTCTATCGAGTCTGAGCTGCCCCCAAATTCTGCCTGATTACTGGCACTTGTTGTTCTGCGTGCTTCAAGACCTCAGGTCCGAATACCTTATCTCCTCCAGTCTGATTCCAGAACAACGGTGTCTTGCACTTCCTCCCACAAAAAGCCTCGGATGGTGACATCTTGAGACTCTGTTGATAGCTCTTGTTGTACGAGAACTCTGCATAGCACAGACTTTTCTCCCAACTGTTCCCATACTGTAATGCACATACCCTCAACATATCTTCCAGTATCTGATTTGTCCTCTCGGTCTGACCGTCTGTCTACGGATGATAAGCTGAACTTAAACGAAGCTTCGTATCCATAGTCTCATGTAACTTGCGCCATAAGTGTGATGTGAACTGACTGCCTCGATCTGACACTATCTTCTTCGGATCAACTGCTACTCGTCCGTTTGACAACACATGACCCAAAAATGATACTTCCTTCAGCCAGAACTCAAATTTGCTCCACTGAACTTACAACCGGTCAACCGTTGCTTCGGGAGTCATCCATTGATACTCAACACTACGAGATGTGCTAGAAAGTCTACCCCCTTTATTGTCCCCTACATAACTCCTCACAAGAACTCAGAGTTAGTCCCGATTAACTGAAGAAGATCCACTGAGTTGACAAGATAAGGAACCCAGATAACAGAGGTAGATGATGTGCACAAGAGATAAGGAACCCAACTATTTCTTCATTAAATACCATATACCTTAATCCAATACTAGATGATTGCAAACTTTCATCCACGCTCATCACAATCATTACAAAGATCCAAATCACACATAAGCATAATGACAATTCATTTAAGCATCTAAAGACATAGTTCGCACAAGACTCGAGACTCTTGGACTAGTTTTGGACTCAAAAATGTTCTATCCGATCCCTATTACAACTTATGGTAGCATCTAGGGGTCAACGGTGGTGTGAGCGGTGGCAGAGTTGTAGCCTGGCCTCCTGCGTGGTGGTGACTTTCCACGGTACTCTGGGTTGCGGGGCACAGGTCCTCCCAATGGACTGCCGAGAGCTTCCTCCTTAGCATGAGGTTTTCATCTGACACAACATCCAGTTCTGTGTTGAGAGTAGCCACAAGCGCCACTATAGAATCAAGCTGGGGGTCCTGAATGTCAGCAGTAGAAGTGATGGTGCAAGCTGTTGCACCACTCCTCCGGCGTGGGTACCACCTCTCTGGTTCATCCTCTATCTGTGCAAAGAACTTCTGGCAGTAAACGTAGTAGGCTTGGCGAGTAGCATCAGCAATTCCTGCCTCTTGAGAATCCCGGTCAATAATAGCAAAGTGAACCGATATCTCGCGAGCTGCCCTCGCCCACTGATCGCTCACCCTCACATGCACCGAGGTCCTCCAGAAGTTGCAGTAGAAAAGATGCGTCCACCACCCACTGCGGTACTCGACTCCGACGTTGCCAAAGCCGTAGTAGTTACGAAGCACTCCGAGAAGCCTACGGTGGTAGAAGTTGTCGCCCCCATCTTGGACGAAGTCGTAGACAATCCACCGGGCCACTCCTAGAGCTAGCTGAGGTGGTGACGGGGTGGGGGAGTCTGGGGCTCTTCCTCATCATCTGGTGGATCTCCTGCATTAGCGTTGGCATCTTCTTCAGCACCACATCCTACGGCGTCCATCTGCTGGTCCGCTGGCTCCTCTTGCTGTTCTTCCGAATCCAAGGACTCAAGCTCTCGCTCCTCGGGATCCTCCTCTTCGGACTCCTACTACTCTTCTTCGGCCTGTTGCCTCAAAAGATCTTCTTCCTCGCGCTTGTCTTCCCAATCCTAGTAGGCATCCAGGTTGTGTGCCACCAACGGGTATTCAGCGATGCAAGGTGGAAGGTAGCCACAGGTACTCTTGTGGGGTGTCTGTTTCGCGCGAGCCATCTATAGCATCGAGATGAAAGAGGAAACAAAAGTTAGAAACTTTTTCACAATGGACAAAGGTAGGATAGAACACCACTTTTTAATAGAAACTCAACTCCAAGGTAGAAGATAACAAAAGAGCAAGGATTAAGCCAAATCTAATCAACCGTTCTATCTAGGTTGTAATCCTACAGTCAGCACGGCTCTGATACCAACTTTGTAACACCCAGATTTCCAAGAAACCTTAATGCTTCCATATGTATACCTAGGATGTCCACAAAACACAATGCTCGAATAAAATAGTTTACATCAGAGTTTAACACAAGATATAGTCTTTCACAAATAACACAGCGGAAGTCCTAATATTATTAATCATTTCTCAACTAGTAGAGCCTCAAGTCCACAGGGACACCGACTGGTTGAACACAACTAAAATTACGGCAGATCCTCCAGAAACTCAGCAAGCGACTGACCATTCAATGCTCCATTTGTTACCCATCCGGGATTTTGTTCATTAGTTGCAAGTGTAAGTAACCATCTTACTTAACAAGTATAACACGGGTTATGCAAGAACAAAAGGCTTGACACGGTTAAACTGCATTAGCACTTTTAGTTGTTTCATTTTATTATCATCAAAATTACTACGTATGAGTCAAATCCCAATTATAAACCCAATAATAATATATAAGTAATTATAGAATATTCCAACATCAACAACTAACATCATCTTCTAATCAAAAAGGTTCCAGGCCGCTCCTAACCGTGAGCACGGCTATCATGATAGATCAACACTCTGTAGAGGTTTCGCCCTTTACCCGTTGGTCACATAAATTCAAAAGAACTTATGCTACAAGGACTTTCACGAAACACCCTAACAAGCACAGTAGCAGTTTTGGTTCAACATAGGCAGCATAACCCAAGGCATCGAGATTGACGTACGCTCAGGGCGCAATGTGAGGGAGTCAATGGCGTCCAGTGCGAGAGCGCATTCATCGCAACGTGTGAAGCTGCCGTACATCGAGCGCTTATATCATGGGACTTTGCCTAACGGGACATAGCCAACGGATAAATCCGTCCTCGATGGATCAAACTATACTCTCATCCATGCTCCCCACATACGCCTTTCAGTAACCACTGGCGAGCTAGAGACGTACAAGCTAATTATCCAAGACCAGAGCTATTATGGTTCCAACGGCGGCGAACAAGTTCCTGGGTTGCCGCTTTAAGAACTGGACCTTACGGAGAGACACTAGAACAAAGCACGAAGCAAATGCTCTAGCTCCCCAAACCATGTTGCTAAAATATATCTTTTAATCATCATTAAACTGAACCGTTAATTCAGTATTAACAATTAAGTAAATGTTGGTTGCAGCGCGTAGCAAATACTAACCATAATGCATTAAACCCAGGTAAACAAGGAATAAGATAAAGACTAGGAACAACCTTAATGTATATCAATATTAGACACATCCATATGAACATATGATTCAAAGAGTGTATAGGTAACAAGGATTGTCCGTGCTATACTTGCCTTCCTCAGCGAACTGCTACTGCACCTGCTCTTCGGGAACGGGATCGTCGGTGAACTCGAACGGCTCGTCAACTACTCACATCGATCACCACACAAGCATCCACACATACATGCAAACAAGGCATTTAATTAGAATAGTACACCAAACATAAAAAAAAGATAAAAAGAAGGCTTAGAATTACTGTACGCTTCACTATGAACACATGAGCGCAAAAATCACTCAATTCGGAGTTAAAACAAAGAAACTACGCTTAAAACGGGCTCTAGGGGCTTGCTGGTGAGACTTTTAGGCTTCCAGGGGTGTTTTTGAAAGAAACCAGGGACCTAAAACATAATTTTGTATAAAAACTAGAGGACCTACGGGTAAAACTGCCACTCAAGGCGGCGGGTTCTATTTTACAAAAGCACAGGGGCTAAACCGAAAGAAAAAGGACTAAACTGTAAGTATTTTTGAATAGAGGTGGACCGTGGGTTGATTTCGAAAAGACAGAGGCTTATTGGCAAAACTGTCAGGGCAGCGTCTAATGGTTGACGTCGACTGACGTCACGGGGCACTATGCCGTGGACCGGCCGTAGACCACGGTCCACGGGTCCATGGTAGACTGGGCTCAGGTTTAGATCTGGGCCATCCAGATCAGATCGGACGGCTGTGGGTGGTTAGGGGCATTTGGTCGCCGGAGTGCAGCGGCTCGCGGTTGCGCACGACCGGGACCTCACCGGTGAGTAGCTAAGACGGGGCTAGGGTTCTCCAAACCTCGCCGCGATTGTTTCTAGAGAGAGAGAGGGGTCAACGGGGATCTCGTTTTGGGGGTTCTACTCGAGGATCGAACGGCGGTTGCGGCTGGCAGCGACCCGCGGCGGCTGGCGGTCTCCAGCGAGCTCGCGCAGGCGTAATCGAGCGAGAGAGCGGGTGATAACTGGCTTGGCAAGTTCCCTGCTACCTTGTGAATCTCCTGGGCTTGATCTCGTCGACAATGGGGCAGCGAAGCGAGTAATTGGCGGCGGCGGCGCTCGAACTCGATGGCAGAGGCTAGGGTTTGAGCGCACGGGTGGAAGGGGGTCTCAATGTTGTGGCGACAGTTTTATAGGGCGGGCGAGGCACCTTGGCATGCGCACCAAGCAGGTCGGAGATGGCACGGGCACAGACTCCAGCTCGGGTTTGGCCCGGGCTCGGTCTCTGCTCGGTCGGGCATAGGTGGCAGCCGGAGGTGGGGGGTGACGGTTGGACCCCGCCTGTCAGCCGCAGATGAAAGGAGGGAAGCGGGGGCGCGGCCGGCTAGCGGGCTGACACGTTGGAAAGGGCCGAGTTGGAGTTGGGCCAGGTAGGGGAAGAAAAAGAGGAAAGCTGGGCCGCTGGGCTAGTTTGATTGAGAAAAAGGGATAGGGGAAAAAGAAAGATTTTTCTTTTATTCAAACACTCACTTCAATTCAAATTCAAATTCAAATTTGAATTCAACAAACAAAAAGAAATGTTCCAGCATGAATGCAACAATAATGTTTCTATTCCTTATATTTTCTTCTATTTTCCTCAAAATTTTATTTTCCCTATATTAATTAAGAGCACATTAATATAAAAAGCCATTTATTTACTAAATTTTAAATAAGATATTTTTAGGGTGTTACACATGCAGACGCAGATGATGCTGTAGTTGACTCAGGCCATAGCTTTGATGCAGCAGAATCTATAGAACCCACCTGTCCAGCAGCCTCCCCAGCCCGTCAGGGACAAGAGGGGAGAATTCTTGAATGGGTGCCCACCAAAGTTTTCTCACGTCAAGGATCCAATGGAAGTTGAAGACTAGATCAAGGCAGTGGAGAGACAGCTCGGCATTGCTTAGTGTGATGATAGAGAGAAGGTGCTCTACGCCTCAGGACAGTTTGAAGGTGTAACACCCAGATTTCCAAGAAATCCGAATGCTTCCATATGTGTGCCCAGGATATCCACTGAACACATATAGATTACAAATATGGATCACAGAGAACACAATGCTTGAAAAAAAATAGTTTACATCATAGTTTAACACAAGACATAGTCTTAAACAAATAACGCAGCGGAAGTCTTCATAGTAGTAAACATTTCATAACTAGTAGAGCCTCAAGTCCACAGGGACACCAGAACACAGCTAGAAGTATGGCAGATCCTCTGGAAACTCAGCAAGCGACTGATCATTCAATGCTCCATCTGTTATCCATCCGGGATTTTGTTGAATAGTTGCAAGTGTAAGTAAACCATCTTACTTAACAAGTATAACACATGTTATGCAAAAACAAAAGGCTTGACACGGTTAAACTGCATTGGCACTTTTAGTTGTTTCATTATATTATCATCCAGATTACTACAAATGATTGAAAACGCGATTATAAACCCAAATATAATGTATAAGTAGTCATAGAATACACCATCGTCAACCACTAACATCATCTTCTAATAAAAAAGGATCTAGGCTGCTCGTGTCCGTTAGCACGGCTATCATGATAGATCAACACTCTGCAGAGGTTTAACCCTTTATCCGCTGGTCACATAAATCCAAAAGAACTTATGCTACGAGGACTTTCACAAAACACTCTAACAAGCATAGTAGCCGCTTTGGTTCAACATAGGCAGCATAACCCAAGGCATCGAGATTGACGTACGCTCAGGGTGCAACATGAGGGGGTCAATGGCGTCTAGAGTGAGAGCGCAATCATCACAATGTGTGAAGCTGCCGTACATCGGGCGCTTACATAACGGGACTTTGCCTAACGAGACATAGCCAACGGATAAATCCTTCCTCGATGGATCAAACTATACTCTCACCCATGCTCCCCACATACGCCTTTCGGTAACCACTGGCGAGCTAGAGACGTATAAGCTAATTATCCAAGACCAGAGCCATTATAGTTCCAACGGCGGCGAACAAGTTCCTGGTTTGCCGCTTTAAGAACCGGACCTTACGGAGAGACATTAGAACAAACCACAAAGCACATGCTCTAATTCCCTAAACCAAACCTTATGGAGACACTAGAACAAAGCACGAAGCACATGCTCTAGTTCCATAAAAATCACTCAAATCGGAGTTAAAAGGAAGAAACTACGCTTAAAACAGGCTCTAGAGGCTTGCTGGCGAGAGTTTTAGGCTTCCAGGGGTGTTTTTGAAAGAAACCAGGGACCTAAAACATAATTTCATATAAAAACCCAAGGGTCAATGCATCAAACTACCATCTAGGATGGCGGGTTCGATTTTATAAAAGTGCAGGGGCTAAACCGAAAGAAAAAAGACCTAGTTGGAATTACTTTTGAACTGGCTTGGACAGCGGGTTGATTTCTAGAAATGGCAAGGGTTCTTTTGCAAAAACACCACGGCTGACCGGTGCGCGCTTCGTTGACTCGATGCGGGTTGAATCCGGGCCGTTGGATCCGATCTGGACGGCTCTGGTGCGTTGGGCCTTCTAGGTCGCCGGAGTTAGCGGCTGGCGTCGGCGCACGGCCGGAACCTCGCCGGAATCGAGCGCCGATGGCGCTACAGAGCTCCAAAGCTCTCCGCAGTTGGCCTGGGAGAGAGAGGGGACAACAGGGAACCCGTTTTGGGGGTTCTACTTGAGGTTGGAGCGACGGTGGAGGCACGCGACGAGCGGTGGCGGCTTGGGGTCTCCGGTGAGGTCGTGCGCGCGTGAGAGAGCGAGAGGGAGAGGGGTTAGGGGCTCGGCGTGCTCCCTAGCTTATCACAAAGCTCTGCAGCTGGTTCTCTTCGACAATGGCGATTTGGCAGCGGCGGCGCTCGGCTAGGGTTCTGGCGGCACTGCTGCCTTGGGCGTGGCGGCTAGGGTTTGAGGGGAGGGGGGTTGAGGGCTGTGGCAATGGTTTTATAGGCCGACCGAGGTACCTTGGCGTGCGGGCCTAGCAGGGCGGAGCGGCGTGGTCAGACTCGAGCTCGAGCTCGGGTTCGATTCGAACCTGGCTCGGCCTTGCGCGCAGAGGTGGGGGACGACAGGCGGGCCCCGCCCGTCAGCCACTGGAGTGAGGGAGAGGCAGGCTGCTGTGGCTGGGCTGGGCTGGCGGCTGCTGGGCCAGCTGGGCTGCGCGGTGGAGAAAAAAGGAGTTGGGCCGCGCAGGGAGAGAAAAAGAGAAAGAGAAATGGGTTGGCTAGGCTGAAACAAAAAGAAGTGAGGGAGGGAAAAGAAATGGTTTTTCTTTTATTCAAATACTCATTTGAATTCAAATTCAAATTCAAATTTGAATTCAACAATAAAAAAGAAATGCACCAGCATGAATGCAACAATAAATATTTCTATTCCCTATATTTTCTTTTAATTATTCAAAATTTTATTTTCCCTACATTATTCATGGGCACTTCAATATAAAAAGCCATTTATTGACTAAATTTTAAATAGGCCATTTTAAGGGTTTTACAGAAGGAGCCGCTCCAGACTGGTGGGAGGTGTACCAGTATGCTCAACCCAATTGTAATCAGATCACCTTGCAGCAGTTCAGTGATGACTTCCATGCTCATCATGTGCCGGAAGGACTGATGATCTTGAAGAAGAAAGATTTCCTAGAGCTGACACAAGAAGGGATGAGTGTCACTGCCTATCGTGACAAATTCCTTGAGCTAGCCCGCTACGTACTAGAGGAGGTGTTAACTGACCGGAAGAGGCAGACTTGCTTCTGGGGTGGACTACAGGATGCCTTGCAGCTGCAGCTGATGTGCATCACTTTTCCATTCTTCGGCGATTTGGTCGATGGTGCTTTGATGGTGGAGCACAAGCGTCGTGAGATGGAGGATAAGAAGAGGAAGAACATCAACCAGCAGCTCGGGAACAATGTTCATCCTCTCTACAGCCCCCAGCAGGTGAATCAGCAGCGCTTCCAGGGACAGTCAAGCCTTCTGAATCGCAACCAGAACGAGTCCCCAGTATCCCCCACCACAACAGCAACAGCAGAAACGCTATTAGAATGTTCAGCAGAATGGTCAAGTGTAACACCCTAAAAATGCCCTATTTAAAAATTAGTAATTAATTGGTTTTTATATTGAAGTGCTCATAATTAATGTAGGAAAATAAATTTTTTTTTGAATAATTAAAAGCAAATATAGGGTATAGAAACATTACTGTTGCATTCATGCTGATGCATTTATTTTTGATTGTTGAATTCAAATTTGAATTTGAATTTGAATTCAAGTGAGTGTTTGAATAAAAGAAAAACCTTTTCTTTTTCTCTCTTTTTCCCTCTCTCTTTTCAGCCCAGTTAGCCCACTCCTCCTCTCTTTCTTTTCCTTTTTCTCGCGCGGCCCAACTCTTTTCTTCTCTTCGCGCGGCCCATCTTCCTTCTTCCGCGCGGCCCAGCAGAGCCAGCCCAGCTAGCCGCAGCCCAGCCCGCGCTCACTTCTCTTCTCCCTCTGTGGCTGACAGCGTGACCCCACCTGTCAGCGCCTTCCTTCTCTCCCCGCAGCAACTGACCGCCTGGGCCCACGTGTCAGACGCGTCTTCCTCCTCCAGCCGTAGCCGCGTCGAACTCCTCCCCGCGCCGCCGCGGACTCCGCTCCGCGCACGTCTCCCTCCTCGCGACTTGGCGCGCACGCCAAGGAGCTTGAAGCCCCCATAAATAGCGCCGCCAGCCCCTCCTTCGAGCCGTACCCCCAACCCTAGCCCAAACCCTAGCCGCCGACCCCGAGCTCGCGCCGCCGCCGTCTAGCTCTCGCCTCGTCGTTGCATTGTCACCAAGAGCTTGCCTCGGAGCTTCGCGAGCATGTAAGGAACGCGCCAAGCCCTTTTTCCCCTCCTCTTTCGCTCTGCAGCACCCGCGCAAGCTCGCCGGAGCAGCCGCACCGCCGCCGTGCGTCGCCAGCCGCCACCGCCGCTCAATCCTCGTCCACAACCCCCAAATCGAGTTCCCCGTCGTCTCCTCTATCTCTAGGGCCAATCACGGCGAGAAACCGAGCTCCCTAACCCCCAGCCGAGCCAACTCCGGCGAGAGCGCCGCCGCGCGCCGCCGCGAGCCGCCGTTTCCGGTGAAGCCGAGAGACCGAACTAATCTGAGCCGTTAGATTCGAAACCGACGGCCCAGATCTAAACCCGTTTTAAAAACCCGGTCCGGTTCACCGTGGACCCGTGGACCGCGGTCTACGGCCGGTCCACGGCACAGTAAGCCATGACGTCAGCCCACGTCAGCATCCAGCCGTTGCCGTGGCGATTTTGCAAAAGAGCCCCTCTGTTTTTCAAAAATCAACCCGCAGTCCAGCGCAGTTCAAAAGTATTTACAACCAAGTCCTTTTTCTTTCGTTTTAGCCCCTGTTCTTTTGAAAAATCATGCCCGCCGTCCTAGAAGTTGTTTTTACACCGCAGCCCTCGTGTTTTTATACAAAATTATGTTTTAAGTCCCTGGTTTCTTTCAAAAACACCCCTGGAAGCCTAAAATCTTTACCAGCAAGCCCCTAGAGCCCGTTTTAAGCGTAGTTTCTCCGTTTTAACTCCGATTTGAGTGATTTTCGCGCTCACGTGTTCGTAGTGAAGCGTAGATTAAGTCTAAAACCTTCTTTTCATCTTTTGTTTATGTTTGGTGTACTGTTCTAATTAAATAATCTTGTTTGCATGTATGTGTGGATGCTTGTTGGTGATTGATGTGAGTAGTTGCCGAGCCGTTCGAGTTCGCCGACGATCCCGTTCACGAAGATCAAGTGAAGCAGCAGTTCACTAAGGAAGGCAAGTATAACACGGACCATCCTTGTTACCTATACACCGATTAATCACATAAATCATATGCATGTGTCTAATACTGTTAGCCACTAAGGATGTTCCTAGTCTTTACCCTATTCCTTGTTACCCAGGGTTTTATGCATTATGGTTAGTCTATGCTACGCGCTGCAACCAACATTTATTTTTATGTTAATACTGAACTAATGGTTCACTTCAATGATGGTTAAAAGATGCTTTTTAGCAACATGGTTCGGGGAACTAGAGCATGTGCTGTGTGCTTTGTTCTAGTGTCTCTGTAAGGTTTAATCTTGGGAATTAGAGCATGTGCTTCGTGCTTTGTTCTAATGTCTCTCCATAAGGTCCGGTTCTTAAAGCGGCAACCCAGGAATTTGTTCGCCGCCGTTGGAACTATAATGGCTCTGGTCTTGGATAACTAGCTTGTACGTCTCTAGCTCGCCAGTGGTTACCGAAAGGCGTATGTGGGGTGCATGGGTGAGAGTATAGTTTGATCCATCGAGGACGGTTTTATCCGTTGGCTATGCCCCGTTAGGCAAAGTCCCGTGATGTAAGCGCCCGATGTACGGCAGCTTCACACGTTGCGATGATTGCGCTCTCGCTCTGGACGCCATTGACCCCCTCACGTTGCGCCCTGAGCGTACGTCAATCTCGATGCCTCGGGTTATGCTGCCTATGTTGAACCAAAACGGCTACTGTGCTTGTTAGGGTGTTTTGTGAAAGTCCTCGTAACATAAGTTCTTTTGGATTTATGTGACCGGCGGGTAAAGGGCGAAACCTCTGCAGAGTGTTGATCTATCATGATAGCCGTGCTCACGGATACGAGCGGCCTGGATCCTTTTTGATTAGAAGATGATATTAGTGGATGATGATGGTTTGTTCTATAATCACTTATACCTTATTAATGGGTTTATACTTGGGATCTACTCATTTGTAGTAAGTTGGAAGAAAATAAAATGAATCAACTAAAAGTGCTAATGCAGTATAACCGTGTCAAGCCTTTTGTCCTTGCATAACCCGTGTTATACTTGTTAAGTAAGATGGTTTACTTACACTTGCAACTATTCAACAAAATCCCGGATGGGTAACAGATGGAGCAATGAATGATCAGTCGCTTGCTGAGTTTCCGGAGGATCTGCCGTACTTCTAAGCTGTGTTCAACCAGTCGGTGTCCCTGTGGATTTGAGGCTCTACCAAGTTGAAACGTTTAATAGTATTAAGACTTCCGCTGTGTTATTTGTTTAAGACTATGTCTTGTGTTAAACTCTGATATAAACTATTTTATTCGAGCATTGTGTTCTCTGTGATTCAATATTTGTAATCTATATGTGTTCTGTGGACATCCTGGGCACACATATGGAAGCATTCGGATTTCTTGGAAATCTGGGTGTTACAAAGTTGGTATCAGAGCCGTGCTGACTGTAGGATCACAGCCTAGATAGAACGGTCGATCAGAACTTGCTTAATTCTTGCTCTAAAAATTATTTTACATCCTAGAGTTGAGTTTCTGTTGAAAAATGGTGTTCTATTCTACCTCTGTTCTTTTTGAAAACTTTCTAAGCTTTAAAACTAAGGCCCTCCTCTAGTTTTCTCTTCCATAGATGGCTCGACAGAGATAGATAGTCCGCAAGAGCACTGATGGCTACCTCCCACCCCGCATCGATGAGTACCCGTCGGAGGCACGCAACCTGGACGCCTACAAGGAGCTTCTTAGGCAGGAGGCCGAAGAAGGGAACCCCGAGGAGCTGCAGCATCAGTCGGAAGGACCTGCGCCATGTAGTCCAGAGTTAGGTGCACAGTCGCCACCACGCAGAAGGACTTGATACAGCACCCTAGCTCACTGCACCACTATCGACCCTAAATGCTAGTAGAGATCAAATAGAACGTTTTTGAGTCAAAACTAGTCTAAGAGTGTCGAGTCTTGTGTGAACCATGTCTTTGAATGCTTGAATGAATTGTCATTATGCTTATGTGTGGTTTGGATCTTTGTAATGTTTCTGATGAGCGTGGACGAAAGTCTGCAATCATTTAGTATTGGATTAAGGTATAAGGATTTTATAATGAATAAATAGTTGGGTTCCTTATCTCCTGTGCACACCATCTACCCCTTTCTCTGTTCTCTGGGTTCCTTATCTTGTCAGTTCAGTGGATCTTCTTCAGTTTATCAGGTCTAGCTCTGAGTTTTTGTGAGGAGTATGTCAGGGACCATAAGGGGGGTAGACTTGTAGAGCATCCAATAGTTCTGAGTTCCGTTGGAAAGGATCCAATCTCATCTTGGGAATGAGCTGGCTAGCGAAGTACGAAGCAGTCATACAGTGTTCTAAGCGTGCAGTTCAGTTAGTGGCTCCATCAGGAGAGAAGATTGAGTATCAGGCAATTAAGTCCTCAGGGACTGGTCAAGGTTTTGGAGGAATCAGAGAGGGTCACCAGGAACAAGGTGATACGCATGTGCAAGGTTCAGTGGAAACGTCACTTAAAAGGTGAAGCAATTTGAGAAAGAAAGGATGGCCTCAAGGCAGAATATCCATATCTCTTCCAATCTACGTCCGAATCTCGGGGACGAGATTCATTTTAAGGGGGGTAGAATTGTAACACCCTAAAAATGCCCTATTTAAAAATTAGTAATTAATTGGTTTTTATATTGAAGTGCTCATAATTAATGTAGGAAAATAAATTTTTTTTTGAATAATTAAAAGCAAATATAGGGTATAGAAACATTACTGTTGCATTCATGCTGATGCATTTATTTTTGATTGTTGAATTCAAATTTGAATTTGAATTTGAATTCAAGTGAGTGTTTGAATAAAAGAAAAACCTTTTCTTTTTCTCTCTTTTTCCCTCTCTCTTTTCAGCCCAGTTAGCCCACTCCTCCTCTCTTTCTTTTCCTTTTTCTCGCGCGGCCCAACTCTTTTCTTCTCTTCGCGCGGCCCATCTTCCTTCTTCCGCGCGGCCCAGCAGAGCCAGCCCAGCTAGCCGCAGCCCAGCCCGCGCTCACTTCTCTTCTCCCTCTGTGGCTGACAGCGTGACCCCACCTGTCAGCGCCTTCCTTCTCTCCCCGCAGCAACTGACCGCCTGGGCCCACGTGTCAGACGCGTCTTCCTCCTCCAGCCGTAGCCGCGTCGAACTCCTCCCCGCGCCGCCGCGGACTCCGCTCCGCGCACGTCTCCCTCCTCGCGACTTGGCGCGCACGCCAAGGAGCTTGAAGCCCCCATAAATAGCGCCGCCAGCCCCTCCTTCGAGCCGTACCCCCAACCCTAGCCCAAACCCTAGCCGCCGACCCCGAGCTCGCGCCGCCGCCGTCTAGCTCTCGCCTCGTCGTTGCATTGTCACCAAGAGCTTGCCTCGGAGCTTCGCGAGCATGTAAGGAACGCGCCAAGCCCTTTTTCCCCTCCTCTTTCGCTCTGCAGCACCCGCGCAAGCTCGCCGGAGCAGCCGCACCGCCGCCGTGCGTCGCCAGCCGCCACCGCCGCTCAATCCTCGTCCACAACCCCCAAATCGAGTTCCCCGTCGTCTCCTCTATCTCTAGGGCCAATCACGGCGAGAAACCGAGCTCCCTAACCCCCAGCCGAGCCAACTCCGGCGAGAGCGCCGCCGCGCGCCGCCGCGAGCCGCCGTTTCCGGTGAAGCCGAGAGACCGAACTAATCTGAGCCGTTAGATTCGAAACCGACGGCCCAGATCTAAACCCGTTTTAAAAACCCGGTCCGGTTCACCGTGGACCCGTGGACCGCGGTCTACGGCCGGTCCACGGCACAGTAAGCCATGACGTCAGCCCACGTCAGCATCCAGCCGTTGCCGTGGCGATTTTGCAAAAGAGCCCCTCTGTTTTTCAAAAATCAACCCGCAGTCCAGCGCAGTTCAAAAGTATTTACAACCAAGTCCTTTTTCTTTCGTTTTAGCCCCTGTTCTTTTGAAAAATCATGCCCGCCGTCCTAGAAGTTGTTTTTACACCGCAGCCCTCGTGTTTTTATACAAAATTATGTTTTAAGTCCCTGGTTTCTTTCAAAAACACCCCTGGAAGCCTAAAATCTTTACCAGCAAGCCCCTAGAGCCCGTTTTAAGCGTAGTTTCTCTGTTTTAACTCCGATTTGAGTGATTTTCGCGCTCACGTGTTCGTAGTGAAGCGTAGATTAAGTCTAAAACCTTCTTTTCATCTTTTGTTTATGTTTGGTGTACTGTTCTAATTAAATAATCTTGTTTGCATGTATGTGTGGATGCTTGTTGGTGATTGATGTGAGTAGTTGCCGAGCCGTTCGAGTTCGCCGACGATCCCGTTCACGAAGATCAAGTGAAGCAGCAGTTCACTAAGGAAGGCAAGTATAACACGGACCATCCTTGTTACCTATACACCGATTAATCACATAAATCATATGCATGTGTCTAATACTGTTAGCCACTAAGGATGTTCCTAGTCTTTACCCTATTCCTTGTTACCCAGGGTTTTATGCATTATGGTTAGTCTATGCTACGCGCTGCAACCAACATTTATTTTTATGTTAATACTGAACTAATGGTTCACTTCAATGATGGTTAAAAGATGCTTTTTAGCAACATGGTTCGGGGAACTAGAGCATGTGCTGTGTGCTTTGTTCTAGTGTCTCTGTAAGGTTTAATCTTGGGAATTAGAGCATGTGCTTCGTGCTTTGTTCTAATGTCTCTCCATAAGGTCCGGTTCTTAAAGCGGCAACCCAGGAATTTGTTCGCCGCCGTTGGAACTATAATGGCTCTGGTCTTGGATAACTAGCTTGTACGTCTCTAGCTCGCCAGTGGTTACCGAAAGGCGTATGTGGGGTGCATGGGTGAGAGTATAGTTTGATCCATCGAGGACGGTTTTATCCGTTGGCTATGCCCCGTTAGGCAAAGTCCCGTGATGTAAGCGCCCGATGTACGGCAGCTTCACACGTTGCGATGATTGCGCTCTCGCTCTGGACGCCATTGACCCCCTCACGTTGCGCCCTGAGCGTACGTCAATCTCGATGCCTCGGGTTATGCTGCCTATGTTGAACCAAAACGGCTACTGTGCTTGTTAGGGTGTTTTGTGAAAGTCCTCGTAACATAAGTTCTTTTGGATTTATGTGACCGGCGGGTAAAGGGCGAAACCTCTGCAGAGTGTTGATCTATCATGATAGCCGTGCTCACGGATACGAGCGGCCTGGATCCTTTTTGATTAGAAGATGATATTAGTGGATGATGATGGTTTGTTCTATAATCACTTATACCTTATTAATGGGTTTATACTTGGGATCTACTCATTTGTAGTAAGTTGGAAGAAAATAAAATGAATCAACTAAAAGTGCTAATGCAGTATAACCGTGTCAAGCCTTTTGTCCTTCCATAACCCGTGTTATACTTGTTAAGTAAGATGGTTTACTTACACTTGCAACTATTCAACAAAATCCCGGATGGGTAACAGATGGAGCAATGAATGATCAGTCGCTTGCTGAGTTTCCGGAGGATCTGCCGTACTTCTAAGCTGTGTTCAACCAGTCGGTGTCCCTGTGGATTTGAGGCTCTACCAAGTTGAAACGTTTAATAGTATTAAGACTTCCGCTGTGTTATTTGTTTAAGACTATGTCTTGTGTTAAACTCTGATATAAACTATTTTATTCGAGCATTGTGTTCTCTGTGATTCAATATTTGTAATCTATATGTGTTCTGTGGACATCCTGGGCACACATATGGAAGCATTCGGATTTCTTGGAAATCTGGGTGTTACATCAAGCTCAACGTACTACCCAGGCTAACAACATTCCTATCGGCCAAAGGGCATGCTACCACTATGGTGAATAGGGACACTATGCTAATTCCTGTCCTAAGAGGGTCCAAAACTCCACTGGTCAGAACAACAACCAGAACACAGGACCACAGCCAGCTCAGAATGGGAACCAGCAGCAGGCACAGGGAAACCGTGGCCAGCAGAACTTCGCTAAGGGAAGACTCAACCATATGGGAGCAGAGACTGCAGAAGGAGCTTCAGACATGGTAGTCGGTACGTTTCCAGTCAACTCGCAACCCGCTACAGTTTTGTTTGATTCTGGAGCTTCGCATGCTTTTATATCTACTGATTTCATGAAAAAGAATTTGATGCTTATGCGACCTATGGCAAATACCATGTTAGTTAACTCACCGGGGGTGAACTTCGAGCAACATTACGTTGTCCTAATGTAGCAGTAACCATAAGGAGGGTAGACTTTGTAGCACACCCTATAGTCCTGAATTCTATCAGAATGGATCTGATCTTGGGAATGAGCTGGTTACCAAATACGACGCAGTCATATAGTATTCCAAATGAGCAGATCAGTTAGTGGCTCCATCAGGAGAGAAGATTGAGTATCAGGCAACCAAATCCTCAAAGGATGGTCAGATCAATCACGCTGAAGGCACAGAACTGAAGGACATTTGAGTGGTGAACGAGTATCCAGATGTGTTTCCAGATGAATTGCCAGGTATGCCCCCGGAACGTGAAGTTGAATTTGTTATTGAACTTATGCCTAGAACAGCACCCATAGCTAAAAAACCATATAGAATCGGAGTAAAAGAACCAGAAAAGCTTAAAGAAGAGTTAAGATCCTTACTAGCTAAGGGGTATATTCGTACTAGTTCTTCACCTTGGGGATCCCTAGTGTTGTTTGTTGATAAGAAATATGAGACACAAAGAATGTGCATAGATTACCGGGCCCTCAATGAGATTACTATTAAGAACAAGTATCCACTGCCAAGGATCGATGACCTTTTCGACCAGTTGAAGGGAGCTTCTGTGTTCTCTAAGATCAATCTTAGATCAGGTTACCATCAGATGAGAATTCGGGTGACTGATATTCCCAACACAACTTTCACTACTCAATATGGCTTATATGAGTTCACGGTTATGTCTTTTGGGTTAACCAATGCACCAGCCTACTTTATGTACTTGATGAACAACGTGTTCATGGATTATCTTGACATGTTCGTCGTGGTGTTCATTGATGATATCTGGTCTTCTCCAAGAATGAGGAAGAGCATGAGAAACATCTGAGGTTAGTGATGCAGAGACTTCAGAAGCATCAACTGTATGCTAAGTTGAGTAAGTGTGAGTTATGGCTAAAGGAAGCATCATTTCTGGGTCATGTGTTGTCAAATGGGAGTGTAGTAGTTGATCCGTAGAAGATCAGAGGGTACTGCCACAGAATGTCAGTGAGATCAGGAGTTTCCTCGGAATGGCAGGTTATTATCGACGTTTTATAGAGGGATTCTCCAAGATTGCCAAGCCCCTGACATCATTGCTAGAGAAAGATGCCAAGTTTGTTGGACACAGGAGTGCCAAACTAGCTTTGAGGAGTTGAAGAAAAGGTTGACCACTACACCAGTATTGGTATTGCCAGATGTTACCAAGAATTTCTCAGTTTATTGTGATGCATCTCATCAGGGACTGGGATGTGTACTTATGCAGGAAGGCAGAGTGGTAGCATACGCGTCTAGGCAGTTAATTAGATATGAGCTGAATTACCTGACACATGATTTGGAATTGGTAGTTGTGGTTCACGCTTTGAAGATCTGGAGACACTATTTGATTGGGCACAAGTGTGATATTTACACCGATCACAAGAGCCTTAAGTACGTGTTCACGCAATCCGAGTTGAATATCAGGCAATGTCGTTGGCTGGAGAAAATCAATGATTTTGATTTGGAGATTCATTACCATCTAGTAAAAGCCAATTTAGTGGCAGATGCCTTGAGTAGGAAGAGTCATGTGAATGTGCTTACAGGTATGAACTTGCTGGATGAACTTAGCTGGGAGTTTTAGCGTTTGAATTTGGGTATGGTAGCCAACATGACTGAGTTAGAAGTGGATCCAACATTGGAACAAGAGATCAGGAGAGGTCAGATGGAGGATGAGGAAATCAAGGAATTGATTAAGAAGATTGGGTCAGATAAAGCGCCAGGATTCCGATTGGATGATCAAGGAGCAGTGTGGTTTGGTGACAGAATAGTGGTGTCAGATTAGCAACATATCAAGGATATTATCTTACAGGAGGCACACGATTCCATGTACTCCATTCACCTAGGAAGTACCAAGATGTACTGGGATATTAAGGAGAGATTTTGGTGGTATGGTTTAAAGCGAGATGTTGCAACACACGTAGCTCTTTGTGATGTATGCTAGAGAGTCAAGGCTGAACATCAGAGACCGACAGGTTTGCTTCAGCCTATGAGAATACCAGAGTGGAAATGGGAAGAAGTGGGTATGGACTTCATAACAGGTCTGCCCCACACACAGAGAGGTTTCGACTAAGGTGGCTCACTTTATTACGGCGAAGACCACATATTCCAGTGTCAAACTAGCAGAGTTGTACATGGAGCGGATCGTAAGTTTGCATGGGGTACGAAAGAGGATAGTATCAGATCGAGGTAGTCAGTTTACATCACACTTCTAGCACAAATTACATGAGTCTATGTATACGAAACTGCATTTCAGCTCAGCTTACCATCCGCAGGCAGACGGTCAGACCGAGAGGACAAATCAGATACTGGAAGATATGTTGAGGGCATGTGCATTACAATATGGGAATAGTTGGGAGAAGAGTCTATGCTATGTGGAATTCTCGTACAACAATAGCTATCAACAGAGTCTCAAGATGTCACCGGTCGAGGCTTTGTATGGGAGGAAGTGCAGAACACCGTTGTTCTGGAATCAGACTGGGTATTTGGACCTGAGGTCTTGTAGCAGGCAGAACAACAAGTGCATGTAATTAGGTAGAATTTGAGAGCAGCTCGAACACGGCAGAAAAGTTATGCAGATGTGAGGCGCCGAGATCTTAGTTTTGAAATTGGTGACTTTGTGTATCTCAAGGTGTCACCAATGAGGGGTGTGAACAGATTCAATGTCAAAGGCAAGTTAGCACCTCGTTACATTGGACCTTTCAAGGTGTTGGAATGGAGAGGTGAAGTGGCTTATCAGTTAGAGCTGTTAGAGAAGTTGGCGTGTGTGCATGATGTGTTTCATGTGTCTCAGCTGAAGAAGTGTTTACGGGTGCCAGAGGAACAGATTTTGCTAGAAGAACTGAATGTGCAGGAGGACCTTACTTATGAAGAGTATCCGGCCAAGATCCTGGAGGAGTCTAAGAGGGTCACCAGGAACAAAGTGATACGTATGTGCAAGGTTCAGTGGAATCGTCATTCAGAGGATGAAGCAACATGGGAAAGGGAGGATGACTTCAAGGCAGAATATCCACATCTTTTCCAATCCATGTCCGAATCTCGAGGACGAGATTCATCTTAAGGGGGTAGGTTTGTAACACCCTAAACATGCCTCTTTTGAAATTAGTAAATTGTAACACCCTAAAAATGCCCTATTTAAAATTTAGGGAATAAATGGCTTTTTATATTCAAGTGCTCATGAATAATGTAGGAAAAATAAAATTTTGAATAATTTAAAGCAAATATAAGGTATAGAAATATTTATTCTACATTTCATGCTGGTGCATTTCTTTTTGATTGTTGCATTCAAATTTGAATTTGAATTTGAATTCAAGTGAGTGGTAAGTTTGAAAAAGGAAAGAAAAGAAAAAAACAAAAACCTCTTTCTCTCTCCCTCCTCTCTTCAAGCCCAGCCCATTCCTCATCCCCTCTTCTCCTTTTCGTGCGGCCCAACTCTCTCTCTCCCTTTTGTGCAGCCCAGCAGCTAGCCCACCAGCGCGCCGGCCCAGCAGAGCCGTGCCCTCCCTCTCTGCACTGATAGGCGGGGCCCACCTGTCAGCTCCTCCTTCCACCTCGCGCTGCTGACAAACCGAGCCTGACCCGAGGCCGAGCTTGAGTCCGCCTCACACACGAGCATGCCAATGCGCCGCCTCCCCTCTATATAAGCGCACCGCCAGACCCCCATGACCCCCTTCGCCTCAGCCCCTAGCAGTCGCCCTTGCCTGCGCCGCTATCGCCGCAAGTCCTAGCTCATGCCGCCGCCGTTCCACCACCTCATTGTCGCCAAGATCTCACCTTGGAGCTTCGCCAGGTAGAAAGGAACACGTCGCGCCATCCCTCTCTTTCTCTCCTGCTCTGTAGCGACCGGAATCGCTCGCCGTCAACCCTCATTCGCCGCCGCACGTCGCCAGCTGCCTACATCGCCCGAGCCTCGAGCACAACCCCCAAAATGGGTTCGCCGTTGTCCCCTCTCTCTCTAGGGCGAAGCGCGGTGAAATTTGGTGCCCTGTAGTGCCGGATTCGCTCAACGCCGCCGAACTCCCGGCCACGCGCCGCCGCTAGCCGCCAACTCCGGCGACCTAGAAGCCCTAACGCACCAGAGGCGTCCAGATCCGATCCGACGGCCTAGATCGAACCCGCGTCGTCAACCCAGCGTGCACCGATCGCTGTGGCAGTTTTGCAAAAGAGCCCCTCTGTTTTTTGAAAATCAACCCGCAGTCCAAGCCAGTTCAAAAATGATTACAGTTTAGTCATTTTTCTTTCGGTTTAGCCCCTGCGCTTTTGAAAAATAGTGGCCGCCGTCCTATATAGCAGTTTTACCCATAACTCTTTGGTGTTTATACGAAATTATGTTTTAGGTTCCTGGTTTCTTTCAGAAACACCCCTGGAAGCCTAAAACTCTCACCAGCAAGCCCCTAGAGCCCGTTTTAAGCGTAGATTCTTTGTTGTAACTCCGATTTGAGTGATTTTCGTGCTCATGTGTTTGTAGTGAAGGGTACATTAATTCCAAAGCCTTCTTTTCATCATTTGTTTATGTTTGGTTACTATTCTTATTAAATACCTTGGTTGCATGTATGTGTGGATGCTTGTGTGGTGATCCATGTGAGTAGTTGACGAGCCGTTCGAGTTCGCCGATGATCCCGTTCCCAAAGAGCAGGTGCAGCAGCAGTTCGCTGAGGAAGGCAAGTATTACACGGACAATCCTTGTTACCTATACACCTTTTAAATCAAATGTTCATATGCATGCGTCTAATATTTTTATACACTAAGGATGTTCCTAGTCTTTACCTTTTTCCTTGTTTACCCGGGTTTAATGCATTATGGTTAGTATTTGCTACATGCTGCTGTGACATCTCTGATGTCAAATTAACTAAAAAGTGCATTTAAGATTAATGCAACAGAGATTTAAGGTTGGAATTCAAAAATCTCTCGAAATTCACCAAAATTCAAACTTCAACTCCAAAAACAGGGATTAATTGGCACCAACCGAAAACTCGAGATTTTTGTACTAAACTTGAAAATCTCCCAAAATAAAAGTTGTTTGGCATAAAAATTAAACCCTAGTCACTGTTTGGAATTTTTGAAAATTTTGCGGTTTAGACCCTCAAAAACTCAAATTACCGGTTTTGGCACATTTCTGTTTTTGGGCTTTTTGAGCTTGAAAAACTTCGAATTTCAAGTTCATCCCAAAAAGGAAGTTGTGTCCCATCTTTCAATCTACAACTTTTATTTTTGCACTTTTTCAAGTTCAGTTCAAAATTTTGGAGAAAATTTGAATTCAAATCCGGCGCTCCCCGGGCCGTGAACAGTGCCCCTGGCGCGCGCCGCGGCGGCGAGAGCTCGGCCGCCACGCGGCCGGCGCGCGGCTCAGGCGGCGCTGACGCGGCCAAGGCGCGGCGGAGCGTGGCGCTCGTCGTCTAGCGCTTGTCCGACCACTGTGGAGCCGTCGAGTCGCCGCCGTCGCCTCCCTCCTCCTCGCGCCGCGGACGCCATCATGGCGGTCGCGCGCGTCGCGGTCGCGCGCGCGCGAGCGCGCTGCGCTGGCGCTCTGCTGGCGCTAGGAGCCGCCCACATCGCGCCAAAACCGCTGAGGAAGATCCCCACTTCAACACGCCGCGATCCCCCTCGCCTGCAGCGCCCTCCCCACTCGCGCCGAGCTCACTGTGCGGCCATGGCGGGTCGCGTCGAGCATTAACGCGCTCGCGCGCTCCCGAGGCAATGCCGCACTCCCCTCGCGCACTCGAGCACCCCACTGAGCTCCCCACTCACTCCACTCGCTCGCTCAAGCCTCCAGAGAACCCACTCGCGCACTCCCCCTCCTTCTTCTTCCTCGCGACGCGCAAGCCGAGCTTGACTCGTTCGTGAAATTCGTCGCGCACACGCAGCCATTCCCAAATCCACTCCGCACAGAGCTAGACCAATCCCCTAGCTCCATTTCCCCCAACTTTCCCCAACACATTGCCCACTCCCCGGCTTGAATTTCCGATTTCCCCCAAATCGGGTTTTCCGGCCGTCGAACCACCTCACCGTCGAGACCCTACTCCGAGCCATCCCCGAGCTTCCCCGAGCACGGCAACAGCTTCCCCAAGCCCTGCTGAAGCTCACGGACCCCTCAGCCCTCCTCGAGCGACTCCGAGCTCGCCGGCGTAGATCCCGCAGAGGCCGCGCCGCCACCTCCTCGTCGCCGGCGTGACTCCGGCAACCCCCGACCTCCCAACCGTGCTCAAACGACTCGTGGTGAGCCAAAGACCATTTCCCCCCACTTCCCCGAGCCCAGTTCGCCGTGGTTTGCCCGGCGCAACTCCGGCGAGGTCCCAGGGACCTTTCTTCATCTTCTTCCTTTGTCCAGGGACCTCTGCGCAAAAACCAGGGGCTTCTTCGCGAAAGTTTGAAAGTTCTAGGGTTCTCGGTGAAAATAGATTCTTACCCTAGATTTGATTTTTCCCGAAACTTGTAAAATCGATTAAAAATCGTAGAAAAATCAGAAAAATATGCAAAAATACTCTCTGGAATCGTTAGAGTCTAAACTACAATCTCTATTAGACATGTGTATGCTTTTGGTGAACTGTTGTTGAATTAAAAATCAAACTGTGAAAACCTAAAGTTGTGCACCATTTCAAATCCAGAGCTCCGCTGGGGTTGAGCTTTGGATATGTTGTTAGTAGTGGTTTTGGACAGCTTGTGTCCAAAGGAGACTCAAAAATATGATGTGTAGCTCTAGTTATAGATTTAAATGTGTTTTCTGACTTTCTGCAGTAAAGAAATTGTTAAAAATAATTTGTGCAGCGAAAAATCATCATTTTGCTCCTGAGAACTTAAAACTTGTTAACACACATGTTAAAAATGAGAAACTTAATTTTTGCTCTGTTTAGAATGGCAAATAATTAAATATGTGTTTTTGGATAGAAAAATAATGAGGACTACCCAAGGGTTATTTTGAGCCACCACTTGGCCAGAGCCCTCCTCATGATATTGCTTAGCCTTGGTAGGAAGATCTCCTGAAATAGATGAAATTTCAATTTATTATGCCTTTAATTCACTTCCTGCAGCTAGCTGTTTATAGATTTTTAATAAATTATGTGTAACTCGAAATTAGCTAAATTTTGGAGTGAGCTTAGCTCTTATACTCCAGTAGCTGTCATAAAGTTTATGGCTAAAATTGATGAACAGAAATGAAGAAACAAAAATGGGAAAGAATCTAGGTGGAAATTGAAATGTATAAATGAATAAACCTTTTTGAGTAATTAATTGAAATAAAATGGTTAGAATCTGAAATTCAGAAACAGCCACCCTAACTTGTGAAGAAATAAATAAAATTCTTTTATATATGTACACAATCACCATCGAATTCAACTAAAACCTTTTTCACACCGACACCTTGCTTTGGTGGAGAAAATGCAAATATCTAAGTATGTCTAGGTGAATATGGCCTTCAAGGCCCTAGTCTTAGCATCAAAAGGGCAGCCGCCTTAAAATTATGCATATCATGTAGAAGGCGTTCTACCGGACGGCGACTACACCCTCGTCCCCGCAGAAGAGGAGCAAGTCCCGGAGCCCGACGCCGGTGCAGACGTGACCAACACAGGAGCTAACCCCCAGCCCGAGCAGGAAGGCAAGCCCCGGAGCATGACCTAACATTTCTAAATATTGCACTTTGAATTCTTTATGTTCGTGCATTTACGTTTCTAGGAGTTGATTGAATACCATAGCTGCAATAGTTTCCTAGTACCTATGACTTGCAATACTAGTATGAAAGGATCGATAGAGCATTGCTATAGGTTCGTTACAAGTCGAGTGATTTCCTGTCACTCGCGAGACATAGGAATTGTTTGTCTTTACTTATGTTGAAATCATAAGGATTGACGGGCGGGATGATAGATGTAGATCTCCCGTCCGTGTATGATAAATGATTAAGGTCGAAATGTGTGGTAGAGTGTGTCAAGTTTTTGAACGTACCACATACATGCCGATATATGGGAGCCGGTAAGCCCGGTACCAGATTGAAGCAGCTAGGGCCGATAGCCATCTCTCCTTGGAAACTTTGTTTTCCCTTGCCGTACACTCGTGGATGTATGCGTGATGCTGTGAGTGAAGCAGTAAACCTTCATCCTAAGGAAGTGGACCCGGTTCCGAATTGTGGATAGATGGGAAAGGTTGGGAAATGCTTGTACCTTTTATCGCAAGCAGAGTATCCGTGTGTGTTGGGTTTTCCCTGGCCAGGTAGCACAAATTCGGTTCGAACTGTCCGCTTCTCGCGGTTAATGAGACTGCTTGACCGCCTTGCTACATCGAGTAATAAGTGGAATTATGAGATCATGAACTTGTTCTATGAATAAATTGTATTGCACCACTTGTATGCTTAGAGAGGATGTTAATCTAGAATGGTTAAATTTACTAGAATATGAAGCTAAAACTTGAAAGCAAGGATCTACTTTAGATGCTTTTTGGCAAACAAACCCACCAGCCAAAAGCCTCTCATTGTCTAGATGTCGGTGATGTAGCTTTCACCCGACGGGTAAGCCTTGCTGAGTATTAGCATACTCAGCCTTGCTTGTGGCATTATTTTTACAGGTATCATTCTGGATGTGGACGCTATGACTTGGCCTGCCCAGGTTCCACCTGGCTGGCACATCGAATGGGTCCCGTCCTCAGGCGAGGATCGGGAGGAGTAGCTTCGTGGCAGGCTTCATCACGGAGCTACTTGTTTCGTCGTTAGTTTATTTATTTCCGCTGCAAAACTTGTGTACCCTGATTTAAATTCGAACTCAGTTTGTGATAACTATGCTACTTACGTTGGTAATTTAATTGTGGAATGTTGTAATCTCTGGAACTCACCTTCGTGTGGGCCTGCTGCTGTTACGATCTAATTTGGTACGTGGTTTAATCGGGTTTAATCCGACGGCGCTCCAGCTTATTCCGGATTAAGTGCCTGACTACATGATTAGTGGTCTGAGGGTACTTAACTTGGAATAATTTCGGAGTGGTCCGCCACAGCTGGCATCAGAGCCGAAGCAGCAGCCCGGAGAGAGCAACAAACCTTAATAAACAAATTTTTGAATAAAATATTGCCAACTCGTGCTTCCGATGCGTTTTGCAAAGGAAGGGTATTATAGGATCGCTAAGGATGTTACCTAGAGTGTGAAGCCTATGTGGGTTAAGGGATCATGATATGATAAGGTGGCAAATAGTATATTATGCTAACTTCCAGCACATTTCATTCTGTCATTTACTTTCCGCAATGGTGGGCGCAAGGTACGGCGATTGCTGTAACGTACCACGGCACTATATGAAAATATAGTGGCGGCACATAGTCAATACGCTGTGATGGCGTATGAAACTAGAATAGGATGGTGGGCGCAAGGTACGGCGATTGCTGTAGCGTACCACGTCATCATATGCAAATATGATGGCGGCACATAGTCAATACGCTATTTCAATAGCGTATGAAACTGTCAATATGTTGCCTCGGTGACATATGAACATTGCCCGTTCAATGTTAAACGTTCGGGTGCCACCTCTATAGTGGGTGGTAATGAATGGAGACGCTTTCGTGAGTGCTGGCACGAAAGGTTGATTATACATGCTCTGGGATGAGTTTTTCTGCAGGTACACTAACCGCGAACCCGTATGTTGAACGGTTAGAGAATTCCGACTAGCTAATATAGAGAGAGACGGATATTGCCTAGCCACCGGCACTAACTTCGTAAGCCAAAAGTTATTGGCATGTGTGTTTGTGAGATCGAATAGGCCGCTCATGCATTGCATCTCACTGAATTAATCTCAAATTTAATTTTTGACCAAATTGAACCGCCGTCAAAGAAACTGAAATCAAAACTCAAAACCCCGCCAAGAACAGTCTGTTTGCACCCTTAATTCGAAATCGAAAACGTGGTCAAATGAAAAAGTGTTCAACATGAAAGTTGTCATGAATGTTATAAAGTACATGTTGGAGAAATTTCAAAGAAAATGGATCAGTAAAACTGGAGTTATGCTAAAAATGGTAACCCCCTGTCTGCTGGAATTCCTGGGGACAGTGAGAAAGAAGTTGAATTTTTACACCATCTTAATGACAGTTTCTGCCCGAACCTCCAACATGAAACTTGTTAGGAAATACTTAAACTAAGTTCTGGCCAAATTTGAGAATTTTTGAGCTTACAGATTTCGAGTTTTGTAATTTTTACCACCTTACACAGAATCTGTTTTGTTTTGGCGCTAACCGGTTCTCACCCTTGCCCCGTTTTCTTTTGGTTCAGATGGCCTCCAACGCTGACCTGGCTAGCTACCCCAACGACGTGTCCTTCTCTGACTGTCTGGGATGGGAAGGATTCCCCAGTATCCTGTGGTCGGTTCTTCAGGCTATGGACTACCCGACGCCGCCGCAGTACGAGAGGACGATCATCCGGGAGAGAGGTGTGGTTCGCTCCCGCGTGCGGTTGGTGGTGTACCGCCACCCGCCGTGTCCTAGCTCTCCCACCTGGACGGTGGAAGTGCACGGGCACCACATGGAGACCACGTGTGAGCTAGCTGCCATGAACGGCATCAGCTCCTTTGTTACCCAGAACCAGGAGTTAGTGGAGCATCAGTTACTTGGTTTGTTTCCGCCGACTCAGCCGGACGACCCTCATTGGATGAGACGTTACTTGAGTTCCCCTCTGAGGATGGCGGAGAGCCCCGTCGCAGCAGCCGCCTTGATGATGAGGTGGATACGGGCATACCACAGGTTGCAGGCACTTCTTAGTCGGTCACAGAGCGAGTTGCTCCGCATGGCTATGGACATGTCCACTCGCGCCCGTGACCTAGGGGTTGAGAGGACCTCTTTGTCCATAGAGGTGACTACTAGGGATGCTATGATTGCTGACCTAGAGAGGCAGCTCAATGACCTTCAGATTGCTCACAACAACACCCAGAACGAGTTAGCCCAGACTAGGGACGAACTTGAGGAGGTACATGGCACTTTGCAGCATGCCAACGCCATGCTTGCTGCCCACGACGCTCAGCACCTCTTTGATGAGCAAGGAGGGGACATAGATGGTGAAGGAGAGGCCCCCGACTCCGACATGGACACCGAGGACGACATGCCTCCCCTTCCCGCCCCACCTTCCCCCATGGGCAGCGAGGCTACCGCTAACAACTTGGATGACTTTTAGAGTGGTAGTGGCAATGACTCCTCCGCTAGGCCTAGAATTTTGGCTTCATGATGTAATAGGCTAGATGGAGTTGAGCTCCTCATGTTAACTTTTGTGACACTGTAACTTAATGGTCTGAAACTTGATGTTGGTGTAAGGGCTGTATTGAAAACATTCTGCAGTTTCCCTTTTGTTTTAATTATTCGTGGTTCTTCCTTTCATTTCTGGACTGTGATGTGAACTAGAAAGTTGTTTGGAATTTGTCAAACTAAATGATCACCAAATTGCGACCTCATTGGTTAAGCGAAATAAAATTGGCGATTAAAACACTACAGCTCGGCCTGCTGAAAGACAGCAAACGCAGAGAGCTGAGAATTGAATTTTTCGGCTTAGTACCAGTCCGAATTTGAATTTGAGCCCAACATGAAAGTTGTAGAGCATGAAATTTTCGAGCTACTGACCGAACGGGAGCTTATGACTTGTTTCCTGTTGGGAGATATGAATTTTCTCCCAAGACTGCGTGCTGATTGTCACTCCGCGCAGTATACTTCAAATGTTGTCACATTCTACCTTGTCATTTATTATGCAAGTTTATGAAATGTGGCTAATATAAGTCCCTACTGCAGATGGCAATCACCCGCAGCGGTCACGACGCTAGCGGCTCCAATGCTAACCAGCAGGGGCCTGAGGGGCAGCAACAATCACCGCCACCTCCTCCACCGCAGCAACCTCCGACGTGGCAACAGCTCTACGCCACGCAAACGGAGATTCTCCGGAACCTGCAGCATCAGCAACAGATGATGCAGCAGCAAATGCTGCAGCAGGGAGGACAACGGGCCCCTCAGCCTCAGGTGGCCCGGTACGAGGATTTTCTGGCGACGCACCCGCCGATTTTCTCTCGTGCCGACGAGCCTTTGGAGGCCGACACATGGATTCGAGCTATTGAGTCCAAGTTCACCATACTGGCCACGCCTTGCACCGCCAACCGCAAGGTCGTGTTCGCGGCGCAGCAGCTCCGCGGCCCAGCTCTCCTCTGGTGGGAGAACTACCTGGCCCTGCAGCAGGAGGGTCACGTAGTCGAGTGGGATGAGTTCAAGGCTGCTTTCAAAGCTCATCACATTCCGGCCGGTCTGGTGGAAAGAAAGCTGAATGAGTTTCTGGCGCTGACCCAAGGTACTCGCACGGTGCTGCAGTACGCCCAGGCCTTCAACGGTCTGTGCCCTTATGCCGGTCACCATGCTGACTCCGACGAGAAGAAGCTTGAAAGGTTCCGCCGTGGCCTGAACACTAAGCTGAAGGCGCAGTTGGCCACTACCCGTGCTCCCACGTACGGTGATCTTGTCAACCTCGCCATTGCTCAAGAAGACGCCAATACGGTGCACAAGGCGGAGAAGAAGAGGAAGACTCCCGCTGGACCGTCTAGCTCGCAGCCCCAGAGGTTCCGCCTGGTTCCCCCGGCTCCACAGCAGGGACAGTCCAGGGCACCTCAGGGAGGTGGTTGGGTTGCTAGGCCGCCCCAGCCTAACGCGCCTCGTTTCCCTCCACCGCCGCAGCAGCAAGCACCCAGGCAGAATACACCGCAGCCAGCTCGTCCTGGAGCCGGCTATCAGTGCTTCAAGTGCGGAAGCAAGGATCACTTTATCAAGGACTGCCCACAGAACAGACAGCAGAACCAGCGCCCTGGGAATCAACAAGGCAAGGGCAAGCAGCAGCAGCGAGTGCAAGTCCGCCAAGGACGGCTCAACTACACCAACTTGGCTGACTTACCCGAGGGAGCCCCAGACATGACTGGTATCTTCCCTATCTGCACTCAACCTGCTGTGATATTATTTGATTCCGGAGCAACGCATAGTTTTATAAGCACAAGATTCCATGTGAAATGCGGATTAAAATCATACCATACCAAATCCTCCTATGTGATATCAACTGCGGGAGGCAAAATTGCATCCAACCAAGTCACCCACAAAGTTCCAATCAGGCTAGGAAGTAAAACATTCCCTACTGATTTGATTCTACTTGGTATGGAAGGGATTGACATTGTGCTAGGAGCCAATTGGATGACTCAGCACAAGGTTGTCCTAGATGTGGCGGAACGAGTGGTTGAGATAAACTCGCCTACGCATGGCCCGAGTGTGCTATATCTGCCACAACGGACTTGCGTTGATGCGTGTGCTTATTCTATGGTCGAAACCCAGTTAAAGGACATTCCGGTGGTATGTGAGTATGCCGATGTATTTCCGGATGACTTACCAGGGATGCCGCCGGATAGGGACGTTGAGTTTGTGATTGAATTACAACCTGGCACAGCACCTATATCAAAGAGACCCTATAGGATGCCACCCAACGAATTGGCCGAATTAAAAATTCAACTCCAAGAATTGCTAGATAAAGGTTTCATTCGCCCAAGTGTATCACCGTGGGGATGTCCCGCTATCTTCGTGAAGAAGAAGGACCATTCCTTGAGGTTGTGTATTGACTACCGGCCTCTCAATGCGGTAACTATTAAGAACAAGTATCCGTTACCCCGAATTGACATCCTATTTGATCAACTAGCTGGCGCCAGAGTGTTCTCTAAGATTGACCTCCGCTCTGGCTATCACCAAATAAAAATCAGGCCTTGTGATATTCCAAAGACTGCCTTTTCCACACGTTACGGGCTATATGAGTTTCTGGTTATGTCTTTTGGACTCACCAACGCCCCAGCCTATTTCATGTACCTCATGAACTCGGTCTTCATGTCTGAATTGGACAAGTTTGTGGTGGTTTTCATTGACGACATTCTTGTGTACTCCAAGAATGAGGAAGAGCACGCTGAACACCTTCGCATTGTTCTTCAGCGACTGAGAGACCACCAACTCTACGCCAAATTCTCCAAGTGTGAATTCTGGTTAGAGAGCGTGAAGTTTTTGGGCCACACGATTTCCAAAGATGGTATATCCGTAGATCCATCCAAAGTGCAAGAGGTGCTAGATTGGCAACCACCTACTTCCGTCCACGAGATTCGGAGTTTTCTGGGATTAGCCGGTTACTACCGTCGCTTTATTCCGGACTTCTCTCGAATTGCGAAGCCTATGACCGAACTTTTGAAGAAGGGAGTTAAATTTGAGTGGAATGACAAATGTGAGGAAGCTTTCCACACTTTGCGAAGACTATTGACTTCAGCCCCAGTTTTGGCTCAGCCCGATTGCACCAAGCCGTATGATGTTTATTGTGATGCATCAGGCACCGGTCTTGGCTGTGTTCTCATGCAAGAGAACCGAGTCATTGCTTATGCTTCTCGAGCACTCCGGCCTCATGAGCAAAACTACCCCACGCACGATCTTGAGTTAGCCGCGGTCATTCATGCTCTCAAGATGTGGAGGCACTATTTGATGGGTGTTCCCTGCAACATATATACAGACCACAAGAGCCTTAAATATGTCTTCACTCAGGCCCATCTGAATATGAGACAACGCAGATGGTTGGAGTTAGCTAAGGACTATGACCTCAGTGTGCATTATCACCCCGGGAAGGCTAATGTCGTTGCGGATGCACTCAGCCGCAAGGCTCGTTGCCATTGTCTTTCCGTGGAGTCCTACGCTGACACCCTGTGTCACGAAATGGCAAAACTCAACTTAGAGATTGTTCCACACGGGTACTTCAACCATATTGCAGTGGAACCAACCTTGCACGATCAGATTGTTATGGCCCAATTAAATGATGCGGGCGTTAAAGTGCTCAAAAGAAAATTGTCTAAAGAGAAAGTGAAAGAGAAGTACAAGTGCTTCCGGTTAGACGGGCAAGGAGTCCTATGGTTTGGACACCGCCTCATGGTGCCCAAAAACATGGAACTCCGGAGGAAGATTATGGATGAGGCACATCTCTCCAAATTTTCTATCCATCCTGGCAGCACCAAAATGTATCAAGATTTGAAACAAAACTTTTGGTGGACTCGAATGAAGCGAGAAATTGCCACATATGTGTCGGAATGTGACACCTGCCAGCGGGTTAAGGCCAGCCACTTAAAGGTAGCAGGCACGCTTCAACCTCTACCTATTCCCTCGTGGAAGTGGGAAGATATAAGCATGGACTTTATTGTTGGACTTCCCAGGACCCCTCAGGGCCATGATTCCATTTGGGTAATTGTGGATCGCCTTACCAAGACCGCGCATTTGTTCCGATCAATATCACTTATACTGCTAAGAAATACGCGGAGATTTATTTGGAGCGGATCGTTTGTCTACACGGGTACCCAAGACGATATTTCGGATCGTGGTGCTCTGTTCGTAGCACGTTTTTGGGAGCAATTGCAAATGTCCCTAGGCACTAAACTGATCCGTAGCTCAGCATATCACCCACAGACCGATGGGCAGACAGAAAGGGTAAATCAAATACTTGAAGATATGCTTCGAGCCTGTGTTATTCATTATGGGTAGAATTGGGAGAAGTGTTTGTCTCTGGCCGAATTCTCCTATAATAACAGCTACCAATCAAGTTTAAAAATGGCACCTTTCGAAGCCCTATATGGTAGAAGATGTCGGACCCCGTTGTGTTGGTCCCAGGCAGGCGAGAGATACACTTATGGCCCTGACCTTGTGAAAGAAGCCGAAGAAAAGGTTAGGATCATTCGGGAAAATTTGAAAACCGCCCAGACACGACAAAAGAGCTACTTTGATCAGCGGCGAAAGCCACTTCAGTTTGAAGTTGGTGATCATGTGTATCTAAAAGTCTCCCCGACCAAGGCTGTGCAAAGGTTTGGACTTAGAGGCAAACTTGCACCTCGCTTTATCGGCCCGTACGCAATCACTCAACAATGTGGGCCGGTAGCTTATCAAGTGAAGCTTCCCAAGAGACTTTCAGCGATACACAATGTGTTTCACGTTTCTCAACTCAAAAGATGTCTTCGTGTTCCGACCGAGGTCGTTGAACAAGAGGAACTCTCGGTTGAACCGGATCTCTCTTATGATGAGTATCCTGTCAAGATCCTCGACGAGAAAGAGCGACAGACACGAAGGAAGGGAATTAAAATGTATAAAATTCAGTGGAGTCATCATTCTGAAGACGAAGCCACGTGGGAAACCGAGGATTATCTCCGGAAGAATTTCCCCGACATACTTTCATAAGCTGAGGTATTCTTTTCCCCTCTTTACCATTAAGCGTAATCGAATCTCGGGGCGAGATTCCTTTAAGGGGGTAGGCTGTGACATCTCTGATGTCAAATTAACTAAAAAGTGCATTTAAGATTAATGCAACAGAGATTTAAGGTTGGAATTCAAAAATCTCTCGAAATTCACCAAAATTCAAACTTAAACTCCAAAAACAGGGATTAATTGGCACCAACCGAAAACTCGAGATTTTTGTACTAAACTTGAAAATCTCCCAAAATAAAAGTTGTTTGGCATAAAAATTAAACCCTAGTCACTGTTTGGAATTTTTGAAAATTTTGCGGTTTAGACCCTCAAAAACTCAAATTACCGGTTTTGGCACATTTCTGTTTTTGGGCTTTTTGAGCTTGAAAAACTTCGAATTTCAAGTTCATCCCAAAAAGGAAGTTGTGTCCCATCTTTCAATCTACAACTTTTATTTTTTGCACTTTTTCAAGTTCAGTTCAAAATTTTGGAGAAAATTTGAATTCAACCCGGCGCTCCCCGGGCCGTGAACAGTGCCCCTGGCGCGCGCCGCGGCGGCCAGAGCTCGGCCGCCAACGCGGCCGCGCGCGCGCTCAGGCGGCGCTGACGCGGGCCAAGGCGCGGCGGAGCGTGGCGCTCGTCGTCTAGCGCTTGTCCGACCACTGTGGAGCCGTCGAGTCGCCGCCGTCGCCTCCCTCCTCCTCGCGCCGCGGACGCCATCATGGCGGTCCCGCGCGCGTCGCGGTCGCGCGCATGCGCAAGAGCGCGCTGCGCTGGGGCGCTCTGCTGGCGCAGGAGCCGGCCCCACATCGCGCCCAAAACCGCTGAGGAAGATTCCCCACTTCAACGACGCCGCGATCCCCCTCGCCTGCAGCGCCCTCCCCACTCGCGCCGAGGCTCACTGTGCGGCGATGGCGGGTCGCGTCGAGCATTAACGCCGCTCGCGCGCTCTCCCGAGGCAATGCCGCACTCCCCTCGCGCACTCGAGCACCCCACTGAGCTCCCCACTCACTCCACTCGCTCGCTCAAGCCTCCAGAGAACCCACTCGCGCACTCCCCTCCTTCTTCTTCCTCGCGACGCGCAAGCCGAGCTTGACTCGTTCGTGAAATTCGTCGCGCACACACGCAGCCATTCCCAAATCCACTCCGCACAGAGCTAGACCAATCCCCTAGCTCCATTTCCCCCAACTTTCCCCAACACATTGCCCACTCCCCGGCTTGAATTTCCGATTTCCCCCAAATCGGTTTTCCGGCCGTCGAACCACCTCACCCGTCGAGACCCTACTCCGAGCCATCCCGAGCTTCCCCGAGCACGGCAACAGCTTCCCCCAAGCCCTGCTGAAGCTCACGGAACCCTCTCAGCCCTCCTCGAGCGACTCCGAGCTCGCCGGCGTAGATCCCGCAGAGGCCGCGCCGCCACCTCCTCGTCGCCGGCGTGACTCCGGCAACCCCCGACCTCCCAACCGTGCTCAAACGACTCGTGGTGAGCCAAAGACCATTTCCCCCCACTTCCCCGAGCCCAGTTCGCCGTGGTTTGCCCGGCGCAACTCCGGCGAGGTCCCAGGGACCTTTCTTCATCTTCTTCCTTTGTCCAGGGACCTCTGCGCAAAAAACCAGGGGCTTTCTTCGCGAAAAGTTTGAAAGTTCTAGGGTTCTCGGTGAAAATAGATTCTTACCCTAGATTTGATTTTTCCCGAAACTTGTAAAATCGATTAAAAATCGTAGAAAAATCAGAAAAATATGCAAAAATACTCTCTGGAATCGTTAGAGTCTAAACTACAATCTCTATTAGACATGTGTATGCTTTTGGTGAACTGTTGTTGAATTAAAAATCAAACTGTGAAAACCTAAAGTTGTGCACCATTTCAAATCCAGAGCTCCGCTGGGTTGAGCTTTGGATATGTTGTTAGTAGTGGTTTTGGACAGCTTGTGTCCAAAGGAGACTCAAAAATATGATGTGTAGCTCTAGTTATAGATTTAAATGTGTTTTCTGACTTTCTGCAGTAAAGAAAATTTGTTAAAAATAATTTGTGCAGCGAAAAATCATCATTTTGCTCCTGAGAACTTAAAACTTGTTAACACACATGTTAAAAAATGAGAAACTTAATTTTTTGCTCTGTTTAGAATGGCAAATAATTAAATATGTGTTTTTGGATAGAAAAATAATGAGGACTACCCAAGGGTTATTTTGAGCCACCACTTGGCCAGAGCCCTCCTCATGATATTGCTTAGCCTTGGTAGGAAGATCTCCTGAAATAGATGAAATTTCAATTTATTATGCCTTTAATCACTTCCTGCAGCTAGCTGTTTATAGATTTTTAATAAATTATGTGTAACTCGAAATTAGCTAAATTTTGGAGTGAGCTTAGCTCTTATACTCCAGTAGCTGTCATAAGTTTATGGCTAAAATTGATGAACAGAAATGAAGAAAAACAAATGGGAAAGAATCTAGGTGGAATTGAAATGTATAAATGAATAAACCTTTTTGAGTAATTAATGGAAATAAATGGTTAGAATCTGAAATTCAGAAACAGCACCCTAACTTGTGAAGAAATAAATAAAATTCTTTTATATATGTACACAATCACCATCGAATTCAACTAAAACCTTTTTCACACCGACACCTTGCTTTGGTGGAGAAAATGCAAATATCTAAGTATGTCTAGGTGAATATGGCCTTCAAGGCCCTAGTCTTAGCATCAAAAGGGCAGCCGCCTTAAAATTTATGCATATCATGTAGAAGGCGTTCTACCGGACGGCGACTACACCCTCGTCCCGCAGAAGAGGAGCAAGTCCCGGAGCCCGACGCCGGTGCAGACGTGACCAACACAGGAGCTAACCCCAGCCCGAGCAGGAAGGCAAGCCCCGGAGCATGACCTAACATTTCTAAATATTGCACTTTGAATTCTTTATGTTCGTGCATTTACGTTTCTAGGAGTTGATTGAATACCATAGCTGCAATAGTTTCCTAGTACCTATGACTTGCAATACTAGTATGAAAGGATCGATAGAGCATTGCTATAGGTTCGTTACAAGTCGAGTGATTTCCTGTCACTCGCGAGACATAGGAATTGTTTGTCTTTACTTATGTTGAAATCATAAGGATTGACGGGCGGGATGATAGATGTAGATCTCCCGTCCGTGTATGATAATTGATAAGGTCGAAATGTGTGGTAGAGTGTGTCAAGTTTTTGAACGTACCACATACATGCCGATATATGGAGCCGGTAAGCCCGGTACCAGATTGAAGCAGCTAGGGCCGATAGCCATCTCTCCTTGGAAACTTTGTTTTCCCTTGCCGTACACTCGTGGATGTATGCGTGATGCTGTGAGTGAAGCAGTAAACCTTCATCCTAAGGAAGTGGACCCGGTTCCGAATTGTGGATAGATGGGAAGGTTGGGAAATGCTTGTACCTTTTATCGCAAGCAGAGTATCCGTGTGTGTTGGTTTTCCCTGGCCAGTAGCACAAATTCGGTTCGAACTGTCACGCTTCTCGCGGTTAATGAGACTGCTTGACCGCCTTGCCATCGAGTAATAGTGGAATTATGAAGATCATGAACTTGTTCTATGAATAAATTGTATTGCACACTTGTATGCTTAGAGAGGATGTTAATCTAGAATGGTTAAATGTACTAGAATATGATAGCTAAACTTTAGAAAGCAAGGATCTACTTTAGATGCTTTTTGGCAAACAAACCCACCAGCCAAAGCTCCTCTCATTGTCTAGATGTCGGTGATGAAGCTTCACCCGACGGGTAACTTAGCTGGTTATTAGCATACTCAGCCTTGCTTTGTGGCATTATTTTACAGGTATCATTCTGGATGTGGACGCTATGACTTGGCCTGCCCAGGTTCACCTGGCTGGCACATCGAATGGGTCCGTCCTCAGGCGAGGATCGGAGGAGTAGCTCGTTGCAGCTTCATCACGAGCTACTTTGTTCGTCGTTAGTTTATTATTTCCGCTGGCAAAACTTGTGTACCTGATTTAAATTCGACTCAGTTTGTTATAACTATGCTACTTACGTTGTAATTTAATTGT
>JACEFO010001988.1:0-19160 GCA_015342445.1 Digitaria exilis | reverse complement strand
CGTTGTCCCCTCTCTCTCTAGGGCGAAGCGCGGTGAAATTTGGTGCCCTGTAGTGCCGGATTCGCTCAACGCCGCCGAACTCCGGCCACGCGCCGCCGCTAGCCGCCAACGATCCCGGCGACCTAGAAGCCCTAACGCACCAGAGGGCGTCCAGTCCGAATCCCGACGCCCTAGATCGACCCGAAGCGTCGTCAACGCCAGCGTGCCACCGATCGCTGGTGGCAGTTTTGTGCAAAAGAGCCCTCTGTTTTTTTGAAAAAATCAACCCGCAGTCCAAGCCAGTTTCAAAATGATTACAGTTTAGGTCATTTTTTCATTTCGGTTTGCCCCCTGCGCTTTTGAAAAATAGTGGCCGCCGTCTATATAGCAGTTTTACCCAAAATCCCTTTGGTGTTTATACGAAATTAATGTTTTTATGGTTCCTGGTTTCTTCTTTCAGAAACACCCTGGAAGCCTAAACTTCTCACCAGCAAGCCCCCTAGAGCCCGTTTTAAGCGTAGATTCTTTGGTTGTAATCCGATTTGAGTGATTTTCGTGGCTCATAAGTGTTTGTAGTGAATGGGTTACATTAATTTCAAGCCTTCTTTTCATCATTTGTTTATGTTTGGTTACTATTCTTATTAAATACCGTTGGTTGCATGTATATGTGTGGAATGCTTGTGTGGTGAATCCATGTGAGTAGTTGACGAGTCCCGTTCGAGTTCGCCGATGATCCCGTTCCCCAAAGAGCAGTGCAGCAGCAGTTCGCTGAGGAAGGCAAGTATTACCGGACAATCCTTGTTACTATACACCTTTTAAATCAAATGTTCATATGCATGCGTCTAATATTTTATTACACTGAAGGATGTTCCTTAGTCTTTACCTTTTTCTTGTTCTACTCCGGGTTTATGCATTATGGTTAGTATTTGCTACATGCTGCTGTGACATCTTCTCGATGTCAAAATTAACTGAATAAAGTGCATTTAAGATTAATGCATACAGAGATTTAAGGTTGGAATTCAAAAATCTCAGTCGAAATTCATCCAAAATTCAAACTTAAACTCCAAAAACAGGGATTAATTGCACCAACCGAAAACTCGAGATTTTTGTACTAAACTTGAAAATCTCCCAAAATAAAAGTTGTTTGGCATAAAAATAAGAACACGCTAGTCAACTGTTTAGGAATTTCATTGAAAAAAGCTAGGCGCGGTTTAGACCTTCAACAACTCAAATTACCGTTTTGGCACATTTCTGTGATTTTGGGCTTTCTTGAGCTTGAAAAACTTCGAATTTCAAGTTCATCAAAAAAGGAAGTTGTGTCCCATCTTTCAATCTAACAACTTTTATTTTTGCACTTTTTCAAGTTCAGTTCAAATTTTGGAGAAAATTTGAATTCATACTCCGCGCTCACCGGGCCGTGAACAGTGCCCTTGGCGATCGCGAGCGGCGCCGAGAGCTCGGTCGCCACGCGGCCGGCGGCGGCTCAGGGCGGCTTTGACGCGCCAAGGCGCGGCGGAGCGTCGCGCTCGTCCGTCTAGCGCTTGTCCGACCACTGTGGAGCCGTCGAGTCGCCGCTGTCGACGCTCCCTCCTCCTCGCGCACGCGGACGCCATCATGGCGGTCGCGCGCGTCGCGGTCGCGCGCGCGGCGTACGCGCTGCGCTGGCGCTCTGCTGGCGCTAAGAGCCGCCGACACATAGCGCCAACACCGCTGAGGAAGATCCCCACTTCAACACGCCGCGATCCGGATCCCTCGCCTGCAGCGCCCTCAGTCCACTCTCACTATCTGCGCTCTCAAACTGTGCGGCCATGGCGGGTTGGCGCCGAGCATGTAACGCGCTCGCGCTGCTCCCCGAGGCAATGCCGCACTCCCCTCGCGCACTTCGAGCACCCCACTGAGCTCCCCACCTCACTCCACTCGCTCCGCTCAAGCCTCCAGAGAACCCACTCGCGCACTCCCCCTCTCCTTCTTCTTCCTCGCGACGCGCAAGCCGAGCTTGACTCGTTCGTAAAATTCGTCGCGCACACGCAGCCATTCCCAAATCCACTCCGCACAGAGCTAGACCAATCCCTAGCTCCATTTCCCCCAACTTCCCCCAACACATTGCCCACATCTCCCTGCTTGAAATTTCCGATTTCCCCCAATCGGTTTCCGGCCGTTCGAACCACCTCACCGTCGAGACCCTACTCCGAGCCATCCCCGAGCTTCGAGAGCACGGGCAACAGCTTCCCCAAGCTCCTGCTGAAGCTCACGGACCCTCAGCCCTCTTCGAGCGACCTCCGAGCTGCGCCGGCGTAGATCCCGCAGAGGCCGCCGCGCCGCCACTCCTCGTCGCCGGCGTGACTCCGGCAACCCCCGACCTCCCAACCGTGCTCAAACGACTCGTGGTGAGCCAAAGACCATGTTCCCGCCCACTTCCCGAGCCCAGTTCGCCGTGGTTTGCCCGGCGCAACTCCGGCGAGGTTCCCAGGGACCTTTCTTCATCTTCTTCCTTTGTCCAGGACCTCTGCGCAAAAACCAGGGGCTTCTTCGCGAAAGTTTGAAAGTTCTAGGGTTCTCGGTGAAAATAGATTCTTACCCTAGATTTGATTTTTCCCGAAACTTGTAAAATCGATTAAAAATCGTAGAAAAATTCAGAAAAATATGCAAAAATACTCTCTGGAATCGTTAGAGTCTAACTACAATCTCTATTAGACATGTGTATGCTTTTGGTGAACTGTTGTTGAATTAAAATCAAACTGTGAAAACCTAAAGTTGTGCACCATTTCAAATCCAGAGCTCCGCTGGGGTTGAGCTTTGTGATATGTTGTTTAGTAGTGGTTTTGGACAGCTTTGTGTCCAAAGGAGACTCAAAAATATGATGTGTAGCTCTAGTTATAGATTTAAATGTGTTTTTCTGACTTTCTGCAGTAAAAGAAATTGTTAAAAATATTTTGTGCAGCGAAAAATCATCATTTTGCTCCTGAGAACTTAAAACTTGTTAACACACATGTTAAAAATGAGAAACTTAATTTTTGCTCTGTTTAGAATGGCAAATAATTAAATATGTGTTTTTGGATAGAAAAATAATGAGGACTACCAAGGGTTATTTTGAGCCACCACTTGGCCAGAGCCCTCCTCATGATATATTGCTTAGCCTTTGGTAGAAGATCTCCTGAAATAGATGAAATTTCAATTTATTATGCCTTTAATTCACTTCCTGCAGCTAGCTGTTTATAGATTTTTAATAAATATTATGTGTAACTCGAAATTAGCTAAATTTTGGAGTGAGCTTAGCTCTTATACTCCAGTAGCTGTCATAAAGTTTATGGCTAAAATTGATGAACAGAAATGAAGAAACAAAAATGGGAAAGAATCTAGGTGGAAATTGAAATGTATAAATGAATAAACCTTTTTGAGTAAATTAATTGAAATAAAATGGTTAGAATCTGAAATTCAGAAACAGCCACCCTAACTTGTGAAGAAATAAATAAAATTCTTTTATATATGTACACAATCACCATCGAATTCAACTAAAACCTTTTTTCACACCGACACCTTGCTTTGGTGGAGAAAATGCAAATATCTAAGTATGTCTAGGTGAATATGGCCTTCAAGGCCCTAGTCTTAGCATCAAAAGGGCAGCCGCCTTAAAATTATGCATATCATGTAGAAGGCGTTCTACCGGGACGGCGACTACACCCTCGTCCCCGCAGAAGAGGAGCAAGTCCGGGAGCCCGACGCCGGTGCAGACGTGACCAACACAGGAGCTAACCCCCAGCCCGAGCAGGAAGGCAAGCCCCGGAGCATGACCTAACATTTCTAAATATTGCACTTTGAATTCTTTATGTTCGTGCATTTACGTTTCTAGGAGTTGATTGAATACCATAGCTGCATAGTTTCCTAGTACCTATGACTTGCAATACTAGTATGAAAGGATCGATAGAGCATTGCTATAGGTTCGTTACAAGTCGAGTGATTTCCTGTCACTCGCGAGACATAGGAATTGTTTGTCTTTACTTATGTTTGAAATCATAAGGATTGACGGGCGGGATGATAGATGTAGATCTCCCGTCCGTGTATTGATAAATTGTTTAAGGTCGAAATGTGTGGTAGAGTGTGTCAAAGTTTTTGAACGTACCACATACATGCCGGTATATGGGAGCCGGTAAGCCCGGTACCAGATTGAAGCAGCTAGGGCCGATAGCCATCTCTCCTTGGAAACTTTGTTTTCCCTTGCCGTACACTCGTGGATGTATGCGTGATGCTGTGAGTGAAGGCAGTAAACCTTCATCCTAAGGAAGTGGACCCGGTTCCGAATTGTGGATAAATGGGAAAGTTTGGGAAATGCTTGTACCTTTTATCGCAAGCAGAGTATCCGTGTGTGTTGGGTTTTTCCCTGGCCAGGTAGCACAAATTCGGTTCGAACTGTCCGCTTCTCGCGGTTAATGAGACTGCTTGACCGCCTTGCTACATCGAGTAATAAGTGGAATTATGAGATCATGAACTTGTTCTATGAATAAATTGTATTGCACCACTTGTATGCTTAGAGAGGATGTTAATCTAGAATGGTTAAATTTACTAGAATATGAAGCTAAAACTTGAAAGCAAGGATCTACTTTAGATGCTTTTTGGCAAACAAACCCACCAGCCAAAAGCCTCTCATTGTCTAGATGTCGGTGATGTAGCTTTCACCCGACGGGTAAGCCTTGCTGAGTATTAGCATACTCAGCCTTGCTTGTGGCATTATTTTTACAGGTATCATTCTGGATGTGGACGCTATGACTTGGCCTGCCCAGGTTCCACCTGGCTGGCACATCGAATGGGTCCCGTCCTCAGGCGAGGATCGGGAGGAGTAGCTTCGTGGCAGGCTTCATCACGGAGCTACTTGTTTCGTCGTTAGTTTATTTATTTCCGCTGCAAAACTTGTGTACCCTGATTTAAATTCGAACTCAGTTTGTAATAACTATGCTACTTACGTTGGTAATTTAATTGTGGAATGTTGTAATCTCTGGAACTCACCTTCGTGTGGGCCTGCTGCTGTTACGATCTAATTTGGTACGTGGTTTAATCGGGTTTAATCCGACGGCGCTCCAGCTTATTCCGGATTAAGTGCCTGACTACATGATTAGTGGTCTGAGGGTACTTAACTTGGAATAATTTCGGAGTGGTCCGCCACAGCTGGCATCAGAGCCGAAGCAGCAGCCCGGAGAGAGCAACAAACCTTAATAAACAAATTTTTGAATAAAATATTGCCAACTCGTGCTTCCGATGCGTTTTGCAAAGGAAGGGTATTATAGGATCGCTAAGGATGTTACCTAGAGTGTGAAGCCTATGTGGGTTAAGGGATCATGATATGATAAGGTGGCAAATAGTATATTATGCTAACTTCCAGCACATTTCATTCTGTCATTTACTTTCCGCAATGGTGGGCGCAAGGTACGGCGATTGCTGTAACGTACCACGGCACTATATGAAATATAGTGGCGGCACATAGTCAATACGCTGTGATGGCGTATGAAACTAGAATAGGATGGTGGGCGCAAGGTACGGCGATTGCTGTAGCGTACCACGTCATCATATGCAAATATGATGGCGGCACATAGTCAATACGCTATTTTCAATAGCGTATGAAACTGTCAATATGTTGCCTCGGTGACATATGAACATTGCCCGTTCAATGTTAAACGTTCGGGTGCCACCTCTATAGTGGGTGGTAATGAATGGAGACGCTTTCGTGAGTGCTGGCACGAAAGGTTGATTATACATGCTCTGGGATGAGTTTTTCTGCAGGTACACTAACCGCGAACCCGTATGTTGAACGGTTAGAGAATTCCGACTAGCTAATATAGAGAGAGACGGATATTGCCTAGCCACCGGCACTAACTTCGTAAGCCAAAAGTTATTGGCATGTGTGTTTGTGAGATCGAATAGGCCGCTCATGCATTGCATCTCACTGAATTAATCTCAAATTTAATTTTTGACCAAATTGAACCGCCGTCAAAGAAACTGAAATCAAAACTCAAAACCCCGCCAAGAACAGTCTGTTTGCACCCTTAATTCGAAATCGAAAACGTGGTCAAATGAAAAAGTGTTCAACATGAAAGTTGTCATGAATGTTATATAAGTACATGTTGGAGAAATTTCAACGAAAATGGATCAGTAAAACTGGAGTTATGCTAAAAATGGTAACCCCTGTCTGCTGGAATTCCTGGGGACAGTGAGAAAGAAGTTGAATTTTACACCATCTTAATGACAGTTTCTGCCCGAACCTCCAACATGAAACTTGTTAGGAAATACTTAAACTAAGTTCTGGCCAAATTTGAGAATTTTTGAGCTTACAGATTTCGAGTTTTGTAATTTTTTACCACCTTACACAGAATCTGTTTTGTTTTGGCGCTAACCGGTTCTCACCTTGCCCCGTTTTCTTTTGGTTCAGATGGCCTCCAACGCTGACCTGGCTAGCTACCCCAACGACGTGTCCTTCTCTGACTGTCTGGGATGGGAAGGATTCCCCAGTATCCTGTGGTCGGTTCTTCAGGCTATGGACTACCCGACGCCGCCGCAGTACGAGAGGACGATCATCCGGGAGAGAGGTGTGGTTCGCTCCCGCGTGCGGTTGGTGGTGTACCGCCACCCGCCGTGTCCTAGCTCTCCCACCTGGACGGTGGAAGTGCACGGGCACCACATGGAGACCACGTGTGAGCTAGCTGCCATGAACGGCATCAGCTCCTTTGTTACCCAGAACCAGGAGTTAGTGGAGCATCAGTTACTTGGTTTGTTTCCGCCGACTCAGCCGGACGACCCTCATTGGATGAGACGTTACTTGAGTTCCCCTCTGAGGATGGCGGAGAGCCCCGTCGCAGCAGCCGCCTTGATGATGAGGTGGATACGGGCATACCACAGGTTGCAGGCACTTCTTAGTCGGTCACAGAGCGAGTTGCTCCGCATGGCTATGGACATGTCCACTCGCGCCCGTGACCTAGGGGTTGAGAGGACCTCTTTGTCCATAGAGGTGACTACTAGGGATGCTATGATTGCTGACCTAGAGAGGCAGCTCAATGACCTTCAGATTGCTCACAACAACACCCAGAACGAGTTAGCCCAGACTAGGGACGAACTTGAGGAGGTACATGGCACTTTGCAGCATGCCAACGCCATGCTTGCTGCCCACGACGCTCAGCACCTCTTTGATGAGCAAGGAGGGGACATAGATGGTGAAGGAGAGGCCCCGACTCCGACATGGACACCGAGGACGACATGCCTCCCCTTCCCGCCCCACCTTCCCCCATGGGCAGCGAGGCTACCGCTAACAACTTGGATGACTTTTAGAGTGGTAGTGGCAATGACTCCTCCGCTAGGCCTAGAATTTTGGCTTCATGATGTAATAGGCTAGATGGAGTTGAGCTCCTCATGTTAACTTTTGTGACACTGTAACTTAATGGTCTGAAACTTGATGTTGGTGTAAGGGCTGTATTGAAAAACATTCTGCAGTTTCCCTTTTGTTTTAATTATTCGTGGTTCTTCCTTTCATTTCTGGACTGTGATGTGAACTAGAAAGTTGTTTGGAATTTGTCAAACTAAATGATCACCAAATTGCGACCTCATTGGTTAAGCGAAATAAAATTGGCGATTAAAACACTACAGCTCGGCCTGCTGAAAGACAGCAAACGCAGAGAGCTGAGAATTGAATTTTTCGGCTTAGTACCAGTCCGAATTTGAATTTGAGCCCAACATGAAAGTTGTAGAGCATGAAATTTTCGAGCTACTGACCGAACGGGAGCTTATGACTTGTTTCCTGTTGGGAGATATGAATTTTCTCCCAAGACTGCGTGCTGATTGTCACTCCGCGCAGTATACTTCAAATGTTGTCACATTCTACCTTGTCATTTATTATGCAAGTTTATGAAATGTGGCTAATATAAGTCCCTACTGCAGATGGCAATCACCCGCAGCGGTCACGACGCTAGCGGCTCCAATGCTAACCAGCAGGGGCCTGAGGGGCAGCAACAATCACCGCCACCTCCTCCACCGCAGCAACCTCCGACGTGGCAACAGCTCTACGCCACGCAAACGGAGATTCTCCGGAACCTGCAGCATCAGCAACAGATGATGCAGCAGCAAATGCTGCAGCAGGGAGGACAACGGGCCCTCAGCCTCAGGTGGCCCGGTACGAGGATTTTCTGGCGACGCACCCGCCGATTTTCTCTCGTGCCGACGAGCCTTTGGAGGCCGACACATGGATTCGAGCTATTGAGTCCAAGTTCACCATACTGGCCACGCCTTGCACCGCCAACCGCAAGGTCGTGTTCGCGGCGCAGCAGCTCCGCGGCCCAGCTCTCCTCTGGTGGAGAACTACCTGGCCCTGCAGCAGGAGGGTCACGTAGTCGAGTGGGATGAGTTCAAGGCTGCTTTCAAAGCTCATCACATTCCGGCCGGTCTGGTGGAAAGAAAGCTGAATGAGTTTCTGGCGCTGACCCAAGGTACTCGCACGGTGCTGCAGTACGCCCAGGCCTTCAACGGTCTGTGCCCTTATGCCGGTCACCATGCTGACTCCGACGAGAAGAAGCTTGAAAGGTTCCGCCGTGGCCTGAACACTAAGCTGAAGGCGCAGTTGGCCACTACCCGTGCTCCCACGTACGGTGATCTTGTCAACCTCGCCATTGCTCAAGAAGACGCCAATACGGTGCACAAGGCGGAGAAGAAGAGGAAGACTCCCGCTGGACCGTCTAGCTCGCAGCCCCAGAGGTTCCGCCTGGTTCCCCCGGCTCCACAGCAGGGACAGTCCAGGGCACCTCAGGGAGGTGGTTGGGTTGCTAGGCCGCCCCAGCCTAACGCGCCTCGTTTCCCTCCACCGCCGCAGCAGCAAGCACCCAGGCAGAATACACCGCAGCCAGCTCGTCCTGGAGCCGGCTATCAGTGCTTCAAGTGCGGAAGCAAGGATCACTTTATCAAGGACTGCCCACAGAACAGACAGCAGAACCAGCGCCCTGGGAATCAACAAGGCAAGGGCAAGCAGCAGCAGCGAGTGCAAGTCCGCCAAGGACGGCTCAACTACACCAACTTGGCTGACTTACCCGAGGGAGCCCCAGACATGACTGGTATCTTCCCTATCTGCACTCAACCTGCTGTGATATTATTTGATTCCGGAGCAACGCATAGTTTTATAAGCACAAGATTCCATGTGAAATGCGGATTAAAATCATACCATACCAAATCCTCCTATGTGATATCAACTGCGGGAGGCAAAATTGCATCCAACCAAGTCACCCACAAAGTTCCAATCAGGCTAGGAAGTAAAACATTCCCTACTGATTTGATTCTACTTGGTATGGAAGGGATTGACATTGTGCTAGGAGCCAATTGGATGACTCAGCACAAGGTTGTCCTAGATGTGGCGGAACGAGTGGTTGAGATAAACTCGCCTACGCATGGCCCGAGTGTGCTATATCTGCCACAACGGACTTGCGTTGATGCGTGTGCTTATTCTATGGTCGAAACCCAGTTAAAGGACATTCCGGTGGTATGTGAGTATGCCGATGTATTTCCGGATGACTTACCAGGGATGCCGCCGGATAGGGACGTTGAGTTTGTGATTGAATTACAACCTGGCACAGCACCTATATCAAAGAGACCCTATAGGATGCCACCCAACGAATTGGCCGAATTAAAAATTCAACTCCAAGAATTGCTAGATAAAGGTTTCATTCGCCCAAGTGTATCACCGTGGGGATGTCCCGCTATCTTCGTGAAGAAGAAGGACCATTCCTTGAGGTTGTGTATTGACTACCGGCCTCTCAATGCGGTAACTATTAAGAACAAGTATCCGTTACCCCGAAATTGACATCCTATTTGATCAACTAGCTGGCGCCAGAGTGTTCTCTAAGATTGACCTCCGCTCTGGCTATCACCAAATAAAAAAATCAGGCCTTGTGATATTCCAAAGACTGCCTTTTCCACACGTTACGGGCTATATGAGTTTCTGGTTATGTCTTTTGGACTCACCAACGCCCCAGCCTATTTCATGTACCTCATGAACTCGGTCTTCATGTCTGAATTGGACAAGTTTGTGGTGGTTTTCATTGACGACATTCTTGTGTACTCCAAGAATGAGGAAGAGCACGCTGAACACCTTCGCATTGTTCTTCAGCGACTGAGAGACCACCAACTCTACGCCAAATTCTCCAAGTGTGAATTCTGGTTAGAGAGCGTGAAGTTTTTGGGCCACACGATTTCCAAAGATGGTATATCCGTAGATCCATCCAAAGTGCAAGAGGTGCTAGATTGGCAACCACCTACTTCCGTCCACGAGATTCGGAGTTTTCTGGATTAGCCGGTTACTACCGTCGCTTTATTCCGGACTTCTCTCGAATTGCGAAGCCTATGACCGAACTTTTGAAGAAGGGAGTTAAATTTGAGTGGAATGACAAATGTGAGGAAGCTTTCCACACTTTGCGAAGACTATTGACTTCAGCCCCAGTTTTGGCTCAGCCCGATTGCACCAAGCCGTATGATGTTTATTGTGATGCATCAGGCACCGGTCTTGGCTGTGTTCTCATGCAAGAGAACCGAGTCATTGCTTATGCTTCTCGAGCACTCCGGCCTCATGAGCAAAACTACCCCACGCACGATCTTGAGTTAGCCGCGGTCATTCATGCTCTCAAGATGTGGAGGCACTATTTGATGGGTGTTCCCTGCAACATATATACAGACCACAAGAGCCTTAAATATGTCTTCACTCAGGCCCATCTGAATATGAGACAACGCAGATGGTTGGAGTTAGCTAAGGACTATGACCTCAGTGTGCATTATCACCCCCGGGAAGGCTAATGTCGTTGCGGATGCACTCAGCCGCAAGGCTCGTTGCCATTGTCTTTCCGTGGAGTCCTACGCTGACACCCTGTGTCACGAAATGGCAAAACTCAACTTAGAGATTGTTCCACACGGGTACTTCAACCATATTGCAGTGGAACCAACCTTGCACGATCAGATTGTTATGGCCCAATTAAATGATGCGGGCGTTAAAGTGCTCAAAAGAAAATTGTCTAAAGAGAAAGTGAAAGAGAAGTACAAGTGCTTCCGGTTAGACGGGCAAGGAGTCCTATGGTTTGGACACCGCCTCATGGTGCCCAAAAACATGGAACTCCGGAGGAAGATTATGGATGAGGCACATCTCTCCAAATTTTCTATCCATCCTGGCAGCACCAAAATGTATCAAGATTTGAAACAAAACTTGTGGTGGACTCGAATGAAGCGAGAAATTGCCACATATGTGTCGGAATGTGACACCTGCCAGCGGGTTAAGGCCAGCCACTTAAAGGTAGCAGGCACGCTTCAACCTCTACCTATTCCCTCGTGGAAGTGGGAAGATATAAGCATGGACTTTATTGTTGGACTTCCCAGGACCCCTCAGGGCCATGATTCCATTTGGGTAATTGTGGATCGCCTTACCAAGACCGCGCATTTTGTTCCGATCAATATCACTTATACTGCTAAGAAATACGCGGAGATTTATTTGGAGCGGATCGTTTGTCTACACGGGGTACCCAAGACGATAATTTCGGATCGTGGTGCTCTGTTCGTAGCACGTTTTTGGGAGCAATTGCAAATGTCCCTAGGCACTAAACTGATCCGTAGCTCAGCATATCACCCACAGACCCGATGGGCAGACAGAAAGGGGTAAATCAAATACTTGAAGATATGCTTCGAGCCTGTGTTATTCATTATGGGAAGAATTGGGAGAAGTGTTTGTCTCTGGCCGAATTCTCCTATAATAAAGCAGCTACCAATCAAGTTTAAAAATGGCACCTTTCGAAGCCCTATATGGTAGAAGATGTCGGACCCCGTTGTGTTGGTCCCAGGCAGGCGAGAGATACACTTATGGCCCTGACCTTGTGAAAGAAGCCGAAGAAAAGGTTAGGATCATTCGGGAAAATTTGAAAACCGCCCAGACACGACAAAAAGAGCTACTTTGATCAGCGGCGAAAGCCACTTCAGTTTGAAGTTGGTGATCATGTGTATCTAAAAGTCTCCCCGACCAAGGCTGTGCAAAGGTTTGGACTTAGAGGCAAACTTGCACCTCGCTTTATCGGCCCGTACGCAATCACTCAACAATGTGGGCCGGTAGCTTATCAAGTGAAGCTTCCCAAGAGACTTTCAGCGATACACAATGTGTTTCACGTTTCTCAACTCAAAAGATGTCTTCGTGTTCCGACCGAGGTCGTTGAACAAGAGGAACTCTCGGTTGAACCGGATCTCTCTTATGATGAGTATCCTGTCAAGATCCTCGACGAGAAAGAGCGACAGACACGAAGGAAGGGGAATTAAAATGTATAAAATTCAGTGGAGTCATCATTCTGAAGACGAAGCCACGTGGGAAACCGAGGATTATCTCCGGAAGAATTTCCCCGACATACTTTCATAAGCTGAGGTATTCTTTTCCCTCTTTACCATTAAGCGTAATCGAATCTCGGGGCGAGATTCCTTTTAAGGGGGGTAGGCTGTGACATCTCTGATGTCAAATTAACTAAAAAGTGCATTTAAGATTAATGCAACAGAGATTTAAGGTTGGAATTCAAAAATCTCTCGAAATTCACCAAAATTCAAACTTAAACTCCAAAAACAGGGATTAATTGGCACCAACCGAAAACTCGAGATTTTTGTACTAAACTTGAAAATCTCCCAAAATAAAAGTTGTTTGGCATAAAAATTAAACCCTAGTCACTGTTTGGAATTTTTGAAAATTTTGCGGTTTAGACCTCAAAAACTCAAATTACCGGTTTTGGCACATTTCTGTTTTGGGCTTTTTGAGCTTGAAAAACTTTCGAATTTCAAGTTCATCCCAAAAAGGAAGTTGTGTCCCATCTTTCAATCTACAACTTTTATTTTTGCACTTTTTCAAGTTCAGTTCAAAAATTTGGAGAAAATTTGAATTCAAAACCCGGCGCTCCCCGGGCCGTGAACAGTGCCCCTGGCGCGCGCCGCGGCGGCCAGAGCTCGGCCGCCACGCGGCCGGCGCGCGGCTCAGGCGGCGCTGACGCGGCCAAGGCGCGGCGGAGCGTGGCGCTCGTCGTCTAGCGCTTGTCCGACCACTGTGGAGCCGTCGAGTCGCCGCCGTCGCCTCCCTCCTCCTCGCGCGCGGACGCCATCATGGCGGTCGCGCGCGTCGCGGTCGCGCGCGCGCGAGCGCGCTGCGCTGGCGCTCTGCTGGCGCTAGGAGCCGCCCACATCGCGCCAAAACCGCTGAGGAAGATCCCCCACTTCAACACGCCGCGATCCCCCTCGCCTGCAGCGCCCTCCCCACTCGCGCCGAGCTCACTGTGCGGCCATGGCGGGTCGCGTCGAGCATTAACGCGCTCGCGCGCGCTCCCGAGGCAATGCCGCACTCCCCTCGCGCACTCGAGCACCCCCACTGAGCTCCCCACTCACTCCACTCGCTCGCTCAAGCCTCCAGAGAACCCACTCGCGCACTCCCCCTCCTTCTTCTTCCTCGCGACGCGCAAGCCGAGCTTGACTCGTTCGTGAAATTCGTCGCGCACACGCAGCCATTCCCAAATCCACTCCGCACAGAGCTAGACCAATCCCCTAGCTCCATTTCCCCCAACTTTCCCCAACACATTGCCCACTCCCCGGCTTGAATTTCCGATTTCCCCCAAATCGGGTTTTCCGGCCGTCGAACCACCTCACCGTCGAGACCCTACTCCGAGCCATCCCCGAGCTTCCCCGAGCACGGCAACAGCTTCCCCAAGCCCTGCTGAAGCTCACGGACCCTCAGCCCTCCTCGAGCGACTCCGAGCTCGCCGGCGTAGATCCCGCAGAGGCCGCGCCGCCACCTCCTCGTCGCCGGCGTGACTCCGGCAACCCCCGACCTCCCAACCGTGCTCAAACGACTCGTGGTGAGCCAAAGACATTTCCCCCACTTCCCCGAGCCCAGTTCGCCGTGGTTTGCCCGGCGCAACTCCGGCGAGGTCCCAGGGACCTTTCTTCATCTTCTTCCTTTGTCCAGGGACCTCTGCGCAAAAACCAGGGGCTTCTTCGCGAAAGTTTGAAAGTTCTAGGGTTCTCGGTGAAAATAGATTCTTACCCTAGATTTGATTTTTCCCGAAACTTGTAAAATCGATTAAAAATCGTAGAAAAATCAGAAAAATATGCAAAAATACTCTCTGGAATCGTTAGAGTCTAAACTACAATCTCTATTAGACATGTGTATGCTTTTGGTGAACTGTTGTTGAATTAAAAATCAAACTGTGAAAACCTAAAGTTGTGCACCATTTCAAATCCAGAGCTCCGCTGGGGTTGAGCTTTGGATATGTTGTTAGTAGTGGTTTTGGACAGCTTGTGTCCAAAGGAGACTCAAAAATATGATGTGTAGCTCTAGTTATAGATTTAAATGTGTTTTCTGACTTTCTGCAGTAAAGAAATTGTTAAAAATAATTTGTGCAGCGAAAAATCATCATTTTGCTCCTGAGAACTTAAAACTTGTTAACACACATGTTAAAAATGAGAAACTTAATTTTTGCTCTGTTTAGAATGGCAAATAATTAAATATGTGTTTTTGGATAGAAAAATAATGAGGACTACCCAAGGGTTATTTTGAGCCACCACTTGGCCAGAGCCCTCCTCATGATATTGCTTAGCCTTGGTAGGAAGATCTCCTGAAATAGATGAAATTTCAATTTATTATGCCTTTAATTCACTTCCTGCAGCTAGCTGTTTATAGATTTTTAATAAATTATGTGTAACTCGAAATTAGCTAAATTTTGGAGTGAGCTTAGCTCTTATACTCCAGTAGCTGTCATAAAGTTTATGGCTAAAATTGATGAACAGAAATGAAGAAACAAAAATGGGAAAGAATCTAGGTGGAAATTGAAATGTATAAATGAATAAACCTTTTTGAGTAATTAATTGAAATAAAATGGTTAGAATCTGAAATTCAGAAACAGCCACCCTAACTTGTGAAGAAATAAATAAAATTCTTTTATATATGTACACAATCACCATCGAATTCAACTAAAACCTTTTTCACACCGACACCTTGCTTTGGTGGAGAAAATGCAAATATCTAAGTATGTCTAGGTGAATATGGCCTTCAAGGCCCTAGTCTTAGCATCAAAAGGGGCAGCCGCCTTAAAATTATGCATATCATGTAGAAGGCGTTCTACCGGACGGCGACTACACCCTCGTCCCCGCAGAAGAGGAGCAAGTCCCGGAGCCCGACGCCGGTGCAGACGTGACCAACACAGGAGCTAACCCCCAGCCCGAGCAGGAAGGCAAGCCCCGGAGCATGACCTAACATTTCTAAATATTGCACTTTGAATTCTTTATGTTCGTGCATTTACGTTTCTAGGAGTTGATTGAATACCATAGCTGCAATAGTTTCCTAGTACCTATGACTTGCAATACTAGTATGAAAGGATCGATAGAGCATTGCTATAGGTTCGTTACAAGTCGAGTGATTTCCTGTCACTCGCGAGACATAGGAATTGTTTGTCTTTACTTATGTTGAAATCATAAGGATTGACGGGCGGGATGATAGATGTAGATCTCCCGTCCGTGTATTGATAATTGTTTAAGGTCGAAATGTGTGGTAGAGTGTGTCAAGTTTTTGAACGTACCACATACATGCCGGTATATGGGAGCCGGTAAGCCCGGTACCAGATTGAAGCAGCTAGGGCCGATAGCCATCTCTCCTTGGAAACTTTGTTTTCCCTTGCCGTACACTCGTGGATGTATGCGTGATGCTGTGAGTGAAGCAGTAAACCTTCATCCTAAGGAAGTGGACCCGGTTCCGAATTGTGGATAAATGGGAAAGGTTGGGAAATGCTTGTACCTTTTATCGCAAGCAGAGTATCCGTGTGTGTTGGGTTTCCCCTGGCCAGGTAGCACAAATTCGGTTCGAACTGTCCGCTTCTCGCGGTTAATGAGACTGCTTGACCGCCTTGCTACATCGAGTAATAAGTGGAATTATGAGATCATGAACTTGTTCTATGAATAAATTGTATTGCACCACTTGTATGCTTAGAGAGGATGTTAATCTAGAATGGTTAAATTTACTAGAATATGAAGCTAAAACTTGAAAGCAAGGATCTACTTTAGATGCTTTTTTGGCAAACAAACCCACCAGCCAAAAGCCTCTCATTGTCTAGATGTCGGTGATGTAGCTTTCACCCGACGGGTAAGCCTTGCTGAGTATTAGCATACTCAGCCTTGCTTGTGGCATTATTTTTACAGGTATCATTCTGGATGTGGACGCTATGACTTGGCCTGCCCAGGTTCCACCTGGCTGGCACATCGAATGGGTCCCGTCCTCAGGCGAGGATCGGGAGGAGTAGCTTCGTGGCAGGCTTCATCACGGAGCTACTTGTTTCGTCGTTAGTTTATTTATTTCCGCTGCAAAAACTTGTGTACCCTGATTTAAATTCGAACTCAGTTTGTAATAACTATGCTACTTACGTTGGTAATTTAATTGTGGAATGTTGTAATCTCTGGAACTCACCTTCGTGTGGGCCTGCTGCTGTTACGATCTAATTTGGTACGTGGTTTAATCGGGTTTAATCCGACGGCGCTCCAGCTTATTCCGGATTAAGTGCCTGACTACATGATTAGTGGTCTGAGGGTACTTAACTTGGAATAATTTCGGAGTGGGCCGGCCACGTGGCGGCCGGGACTCCGGCCGGAGCAGAGCGCGCCAGGGGCGAGCTGGCAGCCCGTGGAGTTCCTTTGCCCCTTTTGAACTTTCTCCAAAAATTTGAGCTGAACTCTGAAACGTGTAAAAATTAAAAAGTTGGAGTTTTGAGGTGTGGGACACAACTTTCGAGCTTGGACCAGGCACTTCGACCAGTCGCTACGGCGCTTCGAGCTGAACCGCAAAGCTCGAGCTTGTCGAGCCTCGAACGGTCGGAAACGCACTCGAGGGTGAGTGCCCCTCGAGCTTGGTGCGAAGCCTCGAGCGTGACGGAACGTCGCTCGAGGTAAGTGCCCCCTCGAGCTTGGCTGCGAAGCCTCGAGCGTGACGGAACGTCGCTCGAGGGTAAGTGCCCCCTCGAGCTTGGCTGCGAAGCCTCGAGCGTGACGGAACGTCGCTCGAGGGTAAGTGCCCCCTCGAGCTTGGCTGCGGAGCCTCGAGCGTGCTAACGTGCGGCCTCGAATCGTGACGGACTGCGGGGCCTCGAGGTCCTATCGTGCGGCCTTGAATCGTGACGAAAACTAACTACTGGCTAGGCTCGATCGTCACGGACATGCTCGATCGTCGCGGACAATACTGGCTAAGCTCGATCGTGACGGACATAGCTCGATCGTCCGGACAATACTGGCTAAGCTCGATCGTCGACTGGACATCCCGCTCGAGGGTCATCGAGCGGAACGAAGCTGTGGCGAGGTTGTCGCGAAGGGCTGTAGGTGATGACAACTACTCTTTTTTGTCCGAGATTTTTAAGTTCAGCACCACAAAGTCTTGAGATTTCAGTTGGGTGTCACCAGAGACCTTTGTTTTTTGAATTTTCAGTTTGGATTTTTGGTCAATTTCTGAAATTCTAACCCCATTGTTTTGCCTTATCTTCCCTTTTTATTAATTATTTTATTTAACTCTCCTCTCCTTTCTTACGACCCTTCAATAGTTGTCACTAAAACATCAGAGGTATGCTGCTCAAAGAGAGTTTTCAATTTAAAGTCCTACCTCCTTTTATTTTGAGAGTAAAAATCTTATTTTAACTTAAAGTTAAAACATGGACACATACATGGAGGTTAAAAGCTTATTTTATTTTATATGCTCAACTTTTAATTATGTCGTTAACAACTTGACATATATTAAATATTAATTAATTTACATCCTTTGTATTATTTATGGAAGCTCATGTTGTGAACAAACAATCTCATTTTATTACTAAACCTCAAGATCTGCCACATGTAGTGCGCCATGATTAGATCTACAAGCTTTATTAGTCCAAGTGTTTAACACCTAACATTAAATCATTAACAATTCATTTTACTAAAAGAACATCAGGAGCACTCTAAATATTTATTCTTATTTATAGCCAGGGCAGGTGAGGGCCTTTAAAAAGGGTGTGTGACCGCGTGTTTTTCATCCATATGTTAAGTTGGTCTTTTCAAACTATGATCTTCCTATGTTTGGTAGATTAAGCATCTGAGGTATACATAAACTCACCAAGGTTGCAGAATGACATTTTTTAGATACACAACTTTCATTGAGAAAGTGGTTTGGTTTTATAATTAGAACATACTTTCCCAACCCTTTCATATTGATCAGACGTTTGTGATGTGCACAACTCTTATTAAAATTTTTAAATTAGAGCCTTGCCTTCTGAAGGTCATTAATATCGTTAGTTGGAATTAATTCTCATGTGTTGACTTTCACAATGAGCCATTAGTTCCTGTTAAGACTTTAGGGGCAATAGACAGCATTACTTAATTGCCCGTTCAATCCTGATTTCTTTTTAGGAAATTTTTATGCGTCGTCTCTGAGTATTATTTAGAGTTTTTGTCGTGGAATCGTGTAAGGAAGATGTTTAGATGTGTACTAGAAAAGTTTTTTGTTGGGTTCAATTTCAAGAACCAAACACGAGTACAAACTTAACAATCCTCATGTATAATTCTCATTCTACTAGTGATTTACGTTTTCAGGGTTTAATAGTTCCTTAGTTTGTTAATCACTCTTACTTATACGCTTAAAACACCAGGGGTGTTACACTCAATTCCTCGATCTTTGCTCGATCCACTTCTATCCTCTCTCGACAACCTTGTGTCCGAGGACGAGTGGCTTCTCTAGAACCATGAAATGACACTTCTCCAGTTGAGAACAAGGTGTAAACACCCAGAATTTCCAAGAATCCGAATGCCTTCCATATGTTGGCACCGAGGAATGTCACCACAGAACACATATTGATTACAAATGTTGCAATCACAGAGAAACCAATGCCTCGAAAATAAATAGTTTATATCAGAGTTTAACTCAAGACATAGTCTTAACCAATAACAATCCCAGCGGAAGACTAAATATTATTAAACGCTTCATAACTAGGTAGAGCCTCAAATCCACAGGGACACCGACTGGTTGAACATAGCTTAGAAGTTACGACAGATCCTCCGGAAACTCAGCAAGCGACTGATCATTCAATGCTCCATCTGTTACCATCCAGGATTTTGTTGAATAGTTGCAAGTGTAAGTAAACCATCTTACTTAACAA